>JAQIYK010000053.1:0-23718 GCA_034700465.1 Rotylenchus robustus
ATGCTTGAGCTTCCACTTAAATCAAAAAATGCAGAAATTACCTTCAAACCCATTTTTGCAAAACGATCGAACTCAAAATCAAAAATGGGAATAAGGTTTTTTCCTTTGATTCTTCAGTTGAAAAAGGTGTCAAAATCTGTCTGATCTCCCCTCCAAACAAACTTTGGATTTTGCTCACTCACTTTCGTCATCATCGAACAGTTTCCCAACTGTCGTCGTCCCATTTTTTGCCGCGTTTATTCGCACTTTCACTCTTTGAAAAGGGGTCGTCGTGGCCATTTTGGTGGTGGCATTGTCGGCGCTGCTCTCTTCCGCCCCGCCGGCGGTTGTGTTGCTGTTGGCCTCAGCTGCAGGTGGACGCGAGGGGCTGTTGGTCGTGTTGTTGGCCTCCGCAACACTTTCGTTGGCTGTTGCCGAAGAGACCAGTGGAGCACCTGGGCTTACAATGGACATTTGACCAAAAAGTTAGGAAAAAATTGGACAGCAATGAAAATGATAGAAAATGTTCGTCGAAATTTCAAAATTATTTTCGAGATTATTGATGTATTTGAATTTTTAAATGGCGTGACTCCGAACCTCCGATGACGTAGACGACGGGTTGGACCTGTTTGTGGGACAGTTGTTGCTGTTCGGGCTGTAACAAAATTGGCTCGCCGTCAGTGCTGAACAAGGGTTGGGGGACCAATTGGGCAGTGCCGGATTGTTGTTCTTGCGGTGGACAACATGACGAGGAAGAGGATGGCGAGGAGGAACAGCAACAACAGTTGTTGTTGCAGTCGAAACCACCGCAAGACTGCTGTTGCTGGCAACAACATGGCCTGGAAGGCACACTTCTTCTTGGCCAAAATACCAAATAAAACTTGCTTGTCTTGGCAACAACATGGTTTGGGAGGTTGGCAACAACAGCGAGTTGTCCTTGTTTGGGTGCAACAGCACGACGATGTCCACGTGCTGCGATAGGTACATGTAGAACAACCACCACCGCCCCATAAAAAGGCATTTCCCAAAGTCACTACATCGACGAACAGCAAAAGGAACAGTAAACGTGCGGGAAATGGTGAAAAATTGGTGGGAATAGAAGTCATTGGAGCAGTGAATGGAAAGGAAAAGCGAAAGAAAGTGGAAGGTTTTGGGTACACTTTCCGGAGGAAGTGGAGAAGGGAGGGAGGGAGAGGATTACGCCGATTTGGTTCAATTGGTCGTCGGATAAAAAGGGGATAATTGCATAGGCAAGCACTCCAACCCCACTTATTAGTCACCTACTCATCCGAATTTGTTATATCTTCCCACTTTCCAAAGGTCTTTTCATAATTAGGCATAGGTGTACAAAAGTGGGGAGGTCTCATTCGCCGTTTGCACGGGGTGGGGGGTTCGAGGAAAAAATGAAAGAAAATTTGAAAGAGGGAAAATTTGAAGAAAAGGGGAGAAAATTGAGAAAAATCGTGCTTTGACTTATTCATTTTTCAGTCAGTTATAAAAAATGTCGTTCGCATAGAGTCTGGAAAATTTTGTCGACAATTTTTCTTTGCTTACTTTCAATTTTTGTGCGAATGACTTTTATTTTATCGATTTTGCGTTCGATCATTATTTTTTAACGATTTTTTGAATTTTGCTATTATAAAAAATTCAAATTTCTTAAAGGAAAGCGGTCAATTTTTTGAAAAAATTTCTCCGCCGCCTCTGCCTTATAATAGTCAAATAAATAATCTCATAAAATAACTGGCCAAAAAATGTCTATACGGAAGAATTTTCTTAATGGCGCCTATTGGCATCGCCAAACTCATTTCAGTTCACCATTAGACTTTTTCTGTAAATCGACACTCGAAAAACGTTTTAAAAACTAGGAAAAATAGAATCGCGATTTTTTCTGTAATTTTTATTGAAATTTTAACGATGTTCACTAAATTTTTGGTCATTCGCACCGAAAATGGCCTCTGACCCTACTCCCCCCCTCATTCGCCGTTAGCTTTTTTTATTATAAAAAATTCAAAAAAGATGCTGACCCCCCTGTACACCTATGTAATTAGGTGTAGTGAAAAACTTAATTGATTAATTGAGTTGGTTATAAAAAACTTTTTTTGGAAACAAAACTATCAAAACCAAAAATTGAAAATAAACAAATTCAAAATTCATGTCCTAAGAAGTTTGGCTGCTTCTTGCTGTTCTAGCTCTTCCAGCTCCTTCTGCACTGTTTCTCGGCGCTTTTCAAGGAATTTTGTGTATTCAACGGGATCCAAATCTTCCTTTTGCACCTTGATGCCGATCGAAGCAGCTCGTTCGATAATCAATTGGCAAATTTCCTACATTTAAAGAAGATAATACCTTAAATTTGATCGGGTAAAGCATACCTTTAATGGCACTCCAACAAGTGTTTTGTCCTTGGACTTGATCTTGGCAATCTCGTACACATGTTTTACCGAAAGCAAGCCAACAACCTCATCTAGATACTTTCTTTTTATTATTAGGCATAAGGATATAATTTTAAATTTTAATTGCCAATTGTCACAATCAATTTTCAAGATATTATTGGTAGAAAACGAATTTGTCAGAATTTTGCAGTGTGATAAGATTGTTGGTAAATATTTTCTTTTAAGCTTTCAACCACTGAGAAAATGGGTGTACTATTGAGATTTGGAAGTGTGGTACTGGGGTGATCTATAACTATAACTTCCGGATATATAACGATAGGCTCCACTAGAGAAAATCTTAATTTGTTTTGTAAATATTGACCCATATTTACCTCTTTGTTTGTTACGTCTGATGCCGGCAGCTTGTTTCAGAAGCCATTCAGTAGTTGGTGTCTCCATGTTTACCTCGTATGTTCTGTCGGGTTTGACGTGCACTGCCACTGGCAGAATTGTACCTGATTTGTGGTATAGTATATACATAAGTTAGTTATAAAACCTAAATTGTTTTAAATATCATACCCACTACCACAAATACTCACCCACTTTCATATTAGCAGTAAGGTTGTTAAATTCTTTGCAAAAATTTGCCACATTGACACCTCTTTGACCTAAGGATGGACCAAGTGGCGGCGCTGCGGAAGCGAGTTGAGCTCTAAACAATTTGTGAAAAACAATGGACCCTACACCAATTGTTGAGAGAAAAGGAAATAGATGCGATGCAACCTACGACTTTAAATTTTAAACCAACCTAATATGCGTCCTCAATGTTGGATCGAGTGTGGCTTTAGCTGCATCAAATTTTTTCTTTCCCTTTGCTATCTTTTGAACCTTTCCAGCAGCTTTTTGCATTCTGATATCTTACGATAATTTATTTATCAATTAATTAAGTAATCCAAAGTAAATAAGTGAATGAGATCAAACCGAACGTTCAAAATCGATCGAAAAAGTTTCCAAATTAAAACAAAATAACTAGTCAAACTATTTATTTATCTCAAGTGATTACAAGTTGTGGTGTATCGTATATTATGTAAGCAAAAATTCCTTATCACTTGTCATTAGCAGTTACCAGACGAGTTGTCTAACCAAGGATATGTTAATTTAAACATCATTAATGATCGGAAATTGCAATATAGTTCAGAAATGTTCAGACAGCTGGCCTCAATTGAGGAATCGAATCGACATCTTCTGGTCAACATCAGTGCGCTCCATTGCCTAAATTTAATTGACTGTTTCCCAATGTTCATTAGTTTCTAATAACCTTGCAAAACTCCTCGAACGATATCTTTCCATCCTTGTCCGCATCTGCTTCAGTGATTGTTCGGTCGGCAATGCTGTCAAGCTTTTAAAAATAAGGGGACAAATCAAAACTTGGAAATAAATATTCGTACCTGATCCGGTGTGATGTTAGAACCCACCATCATGTTCAATATAAACTTGAACTCGTCACGTGTTATGTATCCATTCTTGTTCAAGTCATACATGGAAAAGGCAACTGAAAATGTTATGATTAATAAATGTCCTGTTTTGTTTTTAAAGAGATTTAATACATTTTAGCTTTTCTTCTCTGCTGTTGACAACATTTGGCTTGGATTTGCTCAGTGGACGAAAATGTGCGAGCACTTTAACGAATTGACGGAAATTTATATGACCATCAGTCTCCGGGTCAGAAACACCACTGTAATTTTTAATAAAAACAATTTGCTAATTCAATTTTACAATTCGGTGAAGAAAGCATCCACAATGCGATCACCCAGCGGGTTAATTGCCAATTCAGGAATTCTAAGAAAGTCCTCACGGTCCAGATATCCACGTCCTTAATGATTACGATAAAGCAGTTTAATATTTAATCGAAACCTTGACGATCAAGTGAAAGAAAACGACTGTAAAGACGTACAATCTGGTTACGTGAAACTAAATGAACCAAACTCCAATGTAACCATATATAGAACCAACCATGGCTGTCGCGAAATTTCGATCGCGAAAATCAAAACTTTCGAGGTTTCATTTCAATTTTTAAAATTTACATTTTCGATTTCGAAAAAATTTCACGACAACACTGGAACCAACTCACATCCAGTCTCCGAAGCAATTTCCGCTATTTCTTCCTCTTGTAACATAAGTGATGTCGTGCTGTTGCCCATAATTACTTAAAATGCAGTATCGAAGTCAATATTAAAATTTGTATAAACGAAAATAAGAACTAAATTAAGAAGGTATGTGTCGCTTTTTTCAACAAATAAAATAATGAATCCATGCATTGTTAAATAAAAAGTAATTTAATAGAAATAGAATATTGAATTGCGTTTTTAGAAACGAAAAACCCGTCCGTGAATAATTTATGCGGTCATTTCTGTACTTTCTTCTTTTGGCTTCTCTTCCTCTGAATCGATTGATGAACTGCTTGCGGAAGTTTCGGACTCGGAAGTAGAGGCAGGAAAGAGTTCAGAATCATCATCATCTTCTGCCTTTTTTGTTCGTCTCTTGGTGAGCAATTCCGCATCAGCAACAAACCTTTCGGGCCATGTCCGGTTTGACATCAAAAATGCAATATTTTCTGTGTCCAAAACGTGGACAATTTCAGCACGTACCTAAAATTAAAATATTAAAAAGGAAGCGAATGTGTTTTTAATCAATTGCAATAAAAATGAAAAGCACTTTATCGCCTTCTTTAATTGGTCGCAAAATAACAAAACTTCCACGACGAACCCACACTGTCTTCCGAAATTTGGTTGGCATACTCCTAAAATAAAATTGTGATACTTTCTATATATAGAATATATATATATTCTTTGGATATCTGTTTCTACAGGATTCGAGCTTTTTAAAAAAAGCTTTTGCCTTTAAGAGACTTTGCCTAAGAGATCGTCGGCGGGACAAGAATCCAAATATCTTTTTTTAACTTACACGAGAAAATTCTCTCCATCGGCTGTCTCTATGCCATGTAAATTGTTTCCTCTTGAGTCTATGATTTTTCCAATAAATTCAGTGTCTGCAGGCACAATAATCTCATGAATAAGCCGTTTAGTCACATAATGCTTCTTTGAGGTCTTTGACATAATTTTCGTTCACTTTTCGTTGTTTTGAACATGAAGTTATTCTGTAAAAAATCGCGTATAATGCACAACGAAGATAATGAAAACAAGCAATACACAACAAACATTCGAGTGACGGTTTTTGGGCCAAATAAAATATTTTAATTTTTTTAGCATCCAAATAAAATCAAGTAAGTTTTCAATCTCAATTATTATTGGTTGACTGACGCTGACGTATACTTCTTTTCGCTCGCAAACTGTTTACTCAGAAAAAAGCCGTTCCTTGTTAGTCCATAGAAACTACAGTAAACACTTAAAAAATAATCAATAAAGTTTGTTTGTTTTATCACACAAATAAAATCGCTTCGAAACGACTAAAAAAAACCTTAGTGCTGAACAGTTTACGAAAGAAAAGAGGTGTAAGCACTAAACATACATTTCAGACATTAACAGGGTAAAAGTGCGCAACGTGGGCCAAAATGTTATCGAACGAATCTGACGTTTTCTTTCCATAAAACTGATCAGCGTACTCGAAAATCCCTAAAAATGTTTTTTTGGTTAAACTTTATAACTTTAAAAAATTGAAATTTTTGGAAAAATCTTAAGCCTAGGCCCCCTGGAGTCTACAAAATTTGAAAATCCGAGCTCGGATTCGTGATCAGCGTACCCGAAAACCGGTACTTTTCCGTTATATCACTCCCTCCAAAAATTATGAAAATGAACGATAAGGGGTTTTCGAGTTCGCTGATCACGAATCTGACATCCAAAACAATGTCAGACAACATCCAATCATAGATTTGACATCATGTGATAAAATCGAAGAGACCAAAGATCAAATTGTCAATCATATATACCCCGGCAATTGTGCTAGTGTGCTCATTTTTGTGCTTATCTCTCGTCGTGTGCTAGCAGGCTAGCACATGTGCTAGCCAAAGAGCACATTGAGCCATAACTCGCTTTCTACAAATCTACCGAACTTAGCGCCAAGCGGCAAAGTTGCTCAGCGTCAAATTCTGCGTCGGACAGGGTCATTTTCGGGTCGAATTTCCGACTTTCGAAAGAAAAAAAAAGAATTTTTTTGCAAAACCATTGGGGGGAATCCTATTGAAATTTTCGAAAAAATTTTCGGTTAATTTTTTGCTAAAAAGATGCCTATCCGACGCTGAGCAACTTTGCTGCTTGGCGCGAAGCTCGAAAGACTTGTAGAAAGCGAGTTATGGCTCGATCAAATATTTATGTGCTCTGTGCTAGCACACCAGGGCTGCGACGCCGATCGAAAAAAACCCGCCGACGCCAACCGCCCCGCCGATTTTTTTTTGCAGCCGACGCCGACCAAAAAAGAACCGCCAACCGCCAACGCCGATTTTTTTTTAATTTTTAAAAAAATTAGAAAAAAATTGTGCAAGCGCAAGACGCAACTGCCAAAAAGCGCGCAATTATTATTTTTTGGCCTGGCAATTCATAAAATAGCTCAAAATATATTCTATTCCGCTAAATATTGAAAAAATTTGAGTATTTATTTGGTGTAGGTAGGGCAGGGACTTGTGGCGTAGGTATGTTCAACTACGTCTTTCACTATTTCGTTAACGTAGAATTTGTATTTTTCTTTTCCGCCACATTATTTCTTCACGTACATAGTTACATCTTTTTTTTTCTCTGTCGACGTACCTACGCCAAAAGTCCCTGCCCTAATTTGGTGTAAAATTACATTGAGGATTTTTTATTTTTTCTAAAAAGGCGAATTAATTAAGTGACTCCCTAAAACACAACGCCAATTCAAAAAAATAACAAGGGAGAATAAAGGGAAAAAAGGGGTCGGGAAAAGTTCCAAGTTTCTAAATTGTTGGGGGATGAAAAGTTGCGTAATGCTATCGAAAGGGGTATCATAGGAAATAGTTCAAATTTTGTTAAAAGAATTTTTAAATTTTCGGCAAATTTGACGTAATGGCGGCAAAAATGCGCAACAAACACCACTTTTCACACTTCACGTGTGTTCTACTATTGAAAAAAGCGGCAATTTTCTGTGCACATCCATAAAAATTTTGTACCGTTCTATGCACACAGCAATAGCTACTACCCTATCCTACTCTCCATAAAAAACTGCCTAAAATTTTATAAATAACAAACATCTAAAAAACGCAAAAAACACCCATTTTTGGGCACTCCACCATAGTTTCAAACGCTTCTTAAAAATCAGCATAACACCTACCTATGCCTAACATAACCTATGCCATAACGTCAGAAAATCTTTTCTCTCGTTGAGAAGTTTCTAAATAGTGTAAAGTTTATTTTCCATACAAAATTTCGAAAAAGCTATCGCTTCCTGCAAAATGCTATCGCACTCTTTGTCAAATTTAGCTAAAATGGATAATTCTAGACGTCATTTTCCACTTAAAAGTAACTTCAAATCATTCCGAATCGAAAAGATATTGTCATTTTCGGACTCTCCGTAATCGAAAACCCCCAGTTGAACCAAAATTGCTGCAAAAATTGGATTTGAAAAATTCTGGAAAAATTCAAAAGTGCACAAAATCTTGCCGCTCGGAACACACGTGATACATAAAACATAACATATAATATCAAATTTGTTACGAAGCGAAATTACAAAAGCTTTTTTTTATTTTTTTTTATTTTCAATTTTTATTGAATATTGATGAGTATTGAGCTATTGAGAGTAATTAGGTAAATATATTGGTATTGGCCTTTGCCTGCCTGGCTGCCTGCACTGTCTGTTGAGCTTGAGCTGTTGACAAATTGACAGACAAGACAAGAGACAAAAAAACCAAACCAGGCAAATAATTCATTCACACGCGCAGACAGATAAAATAAAATAAACAAATACCAAATAGATAGATATATGCAACTGAAGAAGATATAGAAGGGCAGCCACATGCAGCTGGCGCTTCGCTCTGTTTTGGTTTTTTATTTGTGTTTTTATATCAATATCATATGCATACCAAACATTAGGCAACACAAAAGTGTGCCTGCCTGGCGGGGAGCTAGGGGAATGATGCTACTGCGACTGCGGAACCCGCCCTGGGATCCCCAGACCCCAGCTCGGTTTTTTGGTCATTCGCGTCCCCCGATACCCCCTCCCCGCCAGGCACACCAAACTATTTTTAGCATCTAATCAAGCATACTATAATCAAATTAATCAATTCAAACGTTTTTTTTCTACATAGGAAAATTTACAAATACATTTTTTGTCGTCACACATTACACAGAATCAAAGTCGGATGTCCAATAAAAAGGTAACATCAAAAATCCATCATACGTATACACATGACCTTTATAATATGTTCTTACAGTTATCTCCATCTGAGGAACTTGAGAAACAATATCGTGACTACAGAGCACAGTTTGAAGAATGGAAAGAAAAGAATCGGTAAAAATGATATGATAATACAAAAAATATTGTACCAAATTTTAGCGAATCTGTCGGAACTGAAGCTTACATAAATTATGTGAAACAATTTGAGCAATGGGAGAGAGATGTGGAGAAAAGACGAGCTGCATTGCGCCAAAAAGCCGATGGCGAACGGATAGCAGCCGAACGAGAGGCGGAAAAACAAAAACGAGAGGCCGAAGAGAAAAGGAAGCATGAAGGTTGTTTATAACAAAAATCTAGACACTAATAAATACTGTAAATGAATAATTTTTCGAGTTTAAAAAGAGATCAAGATTTTGAAAAAAATCTGAACCTAACGGATAGATTGATCCAAGGGCGTGACGAGGGCCCGAACCGTCGGAAGCTCGGAAGAGAGAAAATTTTCAACGGGACCCTTTTGTCGGCAAAAAATACACAAATTTTTCTCCGCGGCGCCTATCGGCTGATGATTTCCAAAGTTTTTTTTCGCCTAATTTTAGAAAAAATTTAACATTTTTGTTTCTTTAAAAACGATTTTTTTTCTTCTAAACACAACGAAAAAATTCGCCGCGAGGCGCGGCCAAAAATTTTGTACAAGGTACATCCCCTCCACAAAGCGAGAGGAATAATACCATGCAGCCATAATACCAACCGCCAAACGCCCCTGGATTGATCTCTACTTATTTATTAGAAGAGAACCGATTTTTCGTTTAAGAATCGGCAGCACGTGCTTATGCTGAAGAACAATCGCAATACATGGCAATGCATCAAAAAGCTATTCAAGAGGAACAACAGCAGAAGCAACAAGCGAGGTTACACCACCAACAAAAGACTGTTCCTGCACAACAACAATTGATGAAGCAGTCTCTGTCGGCTCAACAACTTGATTTACTTTCTTCGCCAGTCAGCGATTATAAGTCATCGCCTACACAACAACAAACTCAATCGCAACAAAAGCCATATCAACAACAACAATATGGAAAGAGTAATGGTAGCATAGAGGAAAACACTACTGGCGAAGGTTTGGCATGTTGGCTTAAAAAGCAGTTCAAAAATTTTTGCAGATATGTTATCCGCAATGCAACAAATGCTCAGCATTGTGATGGGTGGGAGTGCTCAGCCAACGCCGGAAAAAAAATCGTTGTTTGATAACAGTCCATTACAATCGCATGGCTTGAAAACTGCGATAGAATCCCCTTCTCGTCAGCCACAAGTTCAAAGTGTACAACCACAGCCTGAACAATCGCAACAGCCTCCACAATTATGGGGCAACGAGGGTGCCAATTTCACAAATACGGTATGGTATCGGTTGGTTCTATTGTTTGTTTTTGTCATTAATTATTACACTTCAGGAATCGATGTTTCGGCGTTGGAATGTTAGAGCAGCGCCGCCAAATTTTCGAGTGCCATTTCAGCCACCACCACATGGCACTCCAGTCACACCTTGTTGGCTTTTCCTTCGGAAAATGGAAGAATCTAAACTTGCCTTTGCGCCTCCGCCCAAACCCACTGCCCCACCACCCCATATCCCAGCTATTCCCCACTTGAGCGTTCCCCCACCCGCGATGAACGCTCCCCCAATCCATCATCAACTTCCGCCATTCATCCCTTTCCCTGGCCGAATGATTCCACCACCGAACCTCAGTATACCTCCGCCAACGATGTTCAAGAGACATTAATTTTTAATTAATTTAATCCGACTTTTCCTTATCATGGATGTTGCATGGATGTGTAAAGATCTCGCAAAAGCGACATACCCCTTTTTAATTTCAACTTTTTAATTTGACCACTTTCCTCATTACATATTGCCAAATAAACCAACAGTTTTGGTTGAATATCCGCACAAAAATTGTAAATGATCTCGTGGGAGTGAGATTTACTTTTTTAAATATTCTTTTTAAGTCCAAGTTCTAACAAGCCAATCATTTGTTTGAATTAGACATGTCGCAGAGATTCGCCTTTTCAAAAGTTTTCTCATTGCCCCTGCGCGGATGTAAGTAATGATAATAATCTAAAGGAACGAAATTTGTTTAACGACTATATCTGTTTTTGGAAAACCATTTTTCCCTTTTTGTAAATGCATATCTGTACTCTGCTACTCTATATGCAGAATAAAAAATTCAGCCCGATCTCTATTTTTTACATTAGATTTACCGACAAAAAAAACAGTACGACCATGTGGAATTTATTTTGGGACAAGCTTAAAAATGTCCTCTGTTTGGACTTTGGACGGAGTCTAATCAAATAATTTTGTTGATTTTCCCAAATCCCAATTTATAATTTATCCAATCTTTTAAATTGATTTTAATCAATTCAATCAGCCCAAATTTGACGTAACTACATATATCTGTGTTCCTAATTTTACAACATGCATACATAAATACTTCGTTAATCCAACCTATATTCTTCGCGATATCCAAAAATGGCGTACACATTCGCCAATATTCAGGCACTGTTTGGATTTTATTTGATTATTTATTATTAATGATTGTAAAAGGAAAATCGCAGCAGCTCTTCTATTCCATCCATCGACATTGTGAGCATGACATATTGCAGTGTTCGGTACGGCACGAGGTTCGATTTTAACACAGCCAAATACAGTAAGTTCGTGGCATCATTATGTGCCGATGAAAGGAGTAAGGTTGAATTTTTGCAGTATTCCGGCACTTTCCGTCGAGTGGCAAGTACAAGTTGATAGAGGTGGATATCGACAGTTGGGATGAGGTCACGCCATTGCCACATCCCTTCAGCGACATTCATCCATTTGTAAGTTCGGAATTTTAAAAATTAGTTTTGCAAAAATCCATAATTTTTTAATTGACCTCCGAAAAAGGGAACAAAAGAAATACAGTTTAAAAATTTATTAAAATTTTAGAGAACTGATGAACCCTCATTTCAACCGGTAAAGGTTGGTCGTGGCTTTCCATCGGTTAGTGTATTGATTGGTTGCATAAGTCCAAAGAAATTGCTTTATTTTTGGCAACAAAGGCAAATACAGTTGTTGGGCCAAGCTGAATTTAGAAGGATTAAAAATGGTATGCATATATTATTGGTCGCCATTAGGGTTGTTCAAACCCGGTTAAAAACCGGGTACCCCGGTTTTCCCAGTTTTGCCATACCCGGTTATCGGTTTACATTTTTCACAAAAACCGGTTAATTTTGGCTGAAAAAAGTGAAGACTTTCGATTTTTTCCCGTTTTTCGGTTTCAAGTTTTGACCAAGACCGGTTAAATTTTTACCAAAATTTGCCGAAAATCGGAAACCGGGTTTGAACAACCCTAGTCGCCATCATGGAATATCATTCGCTATTAAAAATAAATAAGAGCATGCATGGAAAAATTTGGGGTGGGCCGTGTTTTGATACTTCTTTTTTGTTTTACCGCGAAAACCCATTTCCAGGAATGTTTTTTGATTGTGAATTTCATCTAATGGAAATAAAAATGCAATTTTTAACTTATTTTTGAATGAAAAACGTTTTTTGAGCACAAAAAGGTAAGGATCGGATATAATCATATAATCACCAACAAACTAGAAATTATCTGATTTAAAATTAAGAACGCATGAATACCAGCAGAAAATTGCATAAAGCTATTGAACCGTGGTTGGAAGAATTTAGACAGCATGGACAACTTCGCACATCTAACCAGCAAATATTTCAGGAGGAGGAGGTAGCAAACAATTTAAGTATTTTTATTAAATGTACTATGGTACTAGATTAGAGTGTAGATTTGTACGATCTTCTTAGAAGCATTCTTCCATTCTTCAAATCTTTACCACAACTGGATGAGGATAAGAGGAAACACATTTGTTCAGAGAAGACGGTGAACAATCAACACCTTTTGTATAAGGGACGTTTCGATGCAATTATGCCTGTAAAGTGAGTGATTTAGGTCATAAAGAAAATACAAAAACTCGCTTTTTTTTTGAAACTCGCTTTTTTAGGTTTTTTTATCGCTTTTTTTCTCGCTCTTTATTTGTTATTTACTTTTCGATTTTTTTGGTAAATTTTTGGGTCGCTGAAATTCAACAATTAAAGTGTCTTTCCAAAGTTACTGAATTGGGTGGGCTTAATTTTTCAAAAAAATATTTGTTTTCCATTCTTTGCTTCCTTTTTCTGTCCTCTTCTGATTGCGGAATTATTTGATTAAGGATTTAAAACTTGTCATTTGAATAGTAAATATATAATATATATTTACTAGGTTGGGACCTTGGGACACAAATTAAAATCTGAAAAAAAACAATGCAAGAAAAATAATTTCAATCGAATTTTCTAATTTCCCTGTCCAAACTTTCGAGAGCACTAAAAAAATTTATTACAAAATCGATTTATTCATTTTTATTTTCCAGTGGCCATTTAACATGTGTCGATTGGAAGTCCGTTAGTGTGGGCTCTTCTCAAGAAAGTTTGATATTTAGTAAACTAATCAACATTTCATTAAATTTAAAACAAATTGTTAATTTTTAGATACGGACAATAAGGACAAGAACATGGGAGTGGACCAAGCAAAAACTCAACTCGCTGCTTACATCCACGCAATAAATTCGGATCCTACCTTCTCAACTTTTCCAAAGGTTTTTGTTTATTTTTCCGTTTCAAATTTTGGTAGTGGTTTTTCATTTAGATCAAGCATGGCGCGATTGTCCACATATTCGAATCGGGTCGCGAAGCAGAGCTTACTTTCGTAGAAGAGGAAGAGATATTAGTAAGAAATTGTAGGATCATGAACAATATTTAAAGCTCTGTTTAGCACTATCACCAAAATTTTCTGGGTCGGATTAATGCATTTTGGTGGTCAATAGAGAACCGGACACCGAATGGAATCGGATGGACATCTTCAACGGATGATGCTGATCAGCAAATCGATTTCGTGTATATGGGGCCTAATGAAAAAGTGAACACAGCGAAAAGCGAGGCATGAACGGTACACCCATGAATGTGCTCTATCGATGAAATTAGCTTTGATCTCATTTTATGGTGATTTTATTGCATTATTTACAGTGACAACTCAAAGTTGAATGCTCAATAAAAACCGATCGCGGTTTTTTGTAAAACACCAATTAACACATTCTTGATAAAAATTTGCAAGATAAAATTTTGTGAGTATTACATTTTGGAAGGAAGGACCAGGAATATTGATGTACGGTGTTACGATTTTCATTTTTGGACCTTACCAAAATAAACTTAAACGATCGCGTGATATCGCAAAATACAAGCACCTCTCAAAATAAGTGCTCCCTACATCTTCAAAAAAAATTGCCGTGCCTTCGGCGCGATGATTTTTAGAAGAATATAGTAATGTCCGTAATAATGCCATAATGTTCCAGCAATAAATTTGCCCAAATTTTACAAGAATACTAAGAATACAATTTTTGTGTTTTTAATTAAAATTTAAGGGGCTGTGTTCGGCAGGCGCTGCCGGGGAAATTTTCTGAAAATATAGGCACGTTTTGTTAGAAAAATCGAATATTTTCCTTATTAGTAAAATTTCCCCTTTTCCCGCCTTCGACGTGTATTTTAAATTTAGATTCTAACTAGCATATTCGTGCTCAGTTCATCGAGTTGCATCGATTGGAGCGTAATGTTCCAACAATAAATTTGCCCATTTTTTACAAGAATACTAAGATTTTCAGCAAAATTTTGTGTTTTTGGTTAAAAGTTAAGGGGCATTTTGATAGATTATTTTGACGATTTTGAGAGATTATTGTATTTTGCAATATATTCAACTATCATATAAATTTTAACTCCTGTATATCAATGTGTAATATCACGGATTGTACCAATCCAGAAAGAGTAGAGTAAATGTGAGCACCAGTAGGCAGAATATCAGAATGACGCGCCTGTTCGCCTGGTTCTTTATGGCTTCCCGGATGAACTCGTTGGCGGCCTCCAGATTGTCCAGGGTGTAAACAGTCCTCGAGTGGATTATGTCAATGTCCTGCTCTTGCACACTCACCTACATAGAGATTGATTAATTTGTAAAACATGGATTGATAATTGAATTTTTAATTTTTCCATCTACTCCCAAGAAGACATTTTAATCAAATATAAAATTCTATCAATTTGTCTCTTTCAGCATTTCTAAACTCACTTTCTCCGCAAACATGTTATGCAACCGTTGGATTTCTGTCATATGGGATTCTATCCTTTTAAGTTCCGAATCTGTTGCAGTGAAGCGCTCAAGCAGCTTTTTGTTCTCCTCCAACAGCTGCGCTTGTTCACCTAAAATATCACTTTCGCTTTCGAATAAAATTAAAAAATATTTTCTTTTAGCATTCGATGTCGAGCAGTAATTTGTTTAATCATGCAGATAAAGATCAAAATTTTTAATCTACTTTTTAATTATAAAATTAAAATGCTGCCTCTCTTTAATGTTTATATATCTTTTTGTTTACATACCTTTGTTAAGTGGCTCATGGTGCGTAGTTGTACTGATTGCCATTGGTTCCATGAAATTTGCGTCATTCATTATTGATTTTCTTTTAAGTTTGGGTTTGGCCAATTTAGGCTTCGTTTCCATAGCGAGCAATTGGTCCATGGGGAAGTCCAGCTCAGCATCTGCCCATCCATGCTCCAATCCACCACTGTATGACGGACCAAAATCTTCAATCTAAACAAAAGTAAAATTATGGTGAGTTGAACCAATAGACGATAAGTAATATTTATTATTGGAGATATTTATTTAAAAAGTTGAATTTTGTTTGGTTAAACCTGAAATCTCAACTTACCATTTGGGGTTCTTCCTTCGGCTCCACATTTATTTCCTCCTCCGAAAGCTCCGCATCGTCCCATCCGTCAAGCGATGACTGTCTCTGCGTTGTTTTGATTATCTTTGAGGTGTGTTTTGCCAATAAGTTGTTCTCTTTGTTCTCTTCCGCTCTTTTGTCGTTCTCTTCCAAAATGGACTTTTGGCGCCTTTCGCTCTCTTTCAATTCAATTTTCATGCGTTCTAAACGCGCTTCTTTCATCTGCTCTTCTTTCTGCGCATTTTCCAATCGGACGCCATACATCTCGACTAAATTAGCAAGCCGACAAATTCGGCGAATTTGACGCGACTTTCGAACATGAATTTCCCTTTAATTTTATGTTATTTTTGAAACTTGGAAATTCTAAAAAACTGCTAATATGGCATCTTACAAAATTTGATTTTTTTTGCTCAGGTTTTTACGATATATTAAAAATGATAATACCTAAGTTGAGTAACAATGGTCAGCACCTCTTTCAAATACACATTGAGCATACTAACCACAATAATCAAATGTTTGAGCTCATCATCCTTGCGCAATGAACGATCAGACGTGATTTGCATCTCGAGATCTTTTATCAATTTGGTACACTGTTTAAGGGCCAGATCTGAATCGATAACATCGAAAACTCTATACAATATTTCGCAGTCACTAAATTTCAATTGAAAACTAATTGAATGATGAAAGTTAAACCTGTTTCCCTGTCAAATTTCTTCCTGTCCTCATCTGACATAAATTTCTGTGCTCCATAAAGTGAAAAGGCATTGCTGCACAGTATGTACTCCTTCCGCTTGTCTAACACCAAATCTCGTAATTCCGTTATATCTGCCAGTATTTGACGTGCATGGACGCTGTAGAGGCAGAAATTTCTGGAACATTTTAGCACTCGTCCTTGTTTATCTCTGTTTCCGCCTGCTATAGAACCTAAATATATAAATGAAAACGATTTATTTGAATGCAATTAAATACTTGAACTTTGGGTGAGATCTTCCCGAATTCCAGCCAATAGTCTATCTCCATCCTTATCATGCAAAATTTGAATTCGCGCATGCAGAAGAGCTGTGTTGTCAACCATCATCGATATCACTTTGCTTTTTCAATTTAATAACAAATATCAATAAATTCAAAAGAATTCAACCGTTACTAATCGGTAAATCAATTTTCATTTGGAAATTAAATAAATGCTTTATTTATATGGCTATTTGTCTTCAACATATAATATATGCATATGTATTATCTATGTTAGGTTAGTATACTTTTTAAGCCTCTCCCCCGAGATTGGAATGATGCTTAAAATAGGTAATTGTATGCTAAATGCGATATGGTTTTCAATATTCCATTTAATTCGGAGGTTCATCATTTTTGTTTTTATAGTTCATTTAGCAGCCCAGAGTATGATGACGATCAACAATACAACGAGTCCGCTAATTGCGACACCAATCTGCCAATGGGATACATCATTTAATTTTTAACATTTTCTTTTACCTTAATAAGTGCAGCTTTGTCCATTGAGGCACTTATTTTTTCCCATTAACAATAAAAACCAATACCTTTGCTATAATATCTTTTTATCTTTAAACACAAAATAAATTCAACCAATTAATAAAACTTTAATGACATTTTATTGGCGAGTTCAATAGTTGGACCAACAAAATCCAATTTGTTTCTTTAGATAATTTATACGCATTTATCGGATTTTCTACATTGTGCTGGATCGGAATGTGGTGCACAGAGCCGATGGAACTCGGGACAACAGGGATGCCATCATACCAGAAATATATGCAATTGTTATGGATTTGCATTTTATTATGAAGGAATAACAATATCATAAAATTCGAAGCAAAAAAAGCATCCCTGCAGTCACTGGTTTTTGTTAGCTTGGTCTGTCTTGGGTCATTTGGATACATAGTTTGTTAGAGAAGTTATGTGACTGATGTTTTGGTAAATGTGTCGATTCTTGTCAATTTCGTGGCCATTTTAGAAGAAAAATTATTTTCCATTTCTTTCTTCACAACGTAATGGAAACCGGCTCATTTGCCAGCCCAGATTACGATGATGATGATCAATAGAATCACGATGGCGCACATAATCACGATCATCTAAACATATTCGTTAAAACCAAAAATTCAATTTTCTAGCTTCTTACCTTGATGTTCTTCCACCAGTATTTGCGTTTCAAAGTAGCGGCAGACTTCTCAAACTGAGAAGCACCCTCCTTAAAAAAGAAAATTAATTTTTGTTATATTTCTTAATTACTTGAAGAGCATCAGCACGGTCGTCCAATTGGGATAGCTTCTGGTCGCGTTCCAGCACTTTTTCTACGTTAACCTAAATAAATAAACAAACAAATATATATTATATATATAAAAATCAAAAGAAATTTTTTTGAAATGCAGACCTTCATAATGCCGACAACTTCATCAACCTGTGCTTGAGTTTGTTGCAAGCGTTTGTTTGTCGGCCGGTTACCTCCCTGTTGTTGCTGTCCATTAGGATTCGGTGGTTGACTGCCCGGTGGATCCATTTCGTTATTTCTGCTGGTAAATATGTAAAAATTGATCAAGTCCTAGGGTGCAATGCTAAACTGTTAAAGAATAATAGTATAATATAGTTACTTGGACAAATTTTTCGAGCATATACGTTTTTTCAGTTTTGTGTTTGTCTATCTAGCGATTGAAATAGTTAAATCAGCCGGTTGCTTGGTTGGTTCTTTATTAGGATAGGAGCATGGAATGGAAAATTCAGATTTTTGAAAAAGTGTTAAAATTTTGTAAAATTCCAAATAATTTATATTATTGTTAAAATTGATTTGGGAAACGTGAATAATCGAACTCTGTTGCCACCCCTACCCCTATTAATCTTCGCTTCATTAATTAATATGCTATATCGGAAAATCGGTTGTCAATGAGCGAAGTAGATTGGATCCCGAGCGAGTCGGATGGATTCTCACTTTATCTAATACCTTTTTTCTTTATTGTTGACACGCACGTCATTTTACAAAAACAGAACAATAATCAATGATCAATAAGCACACGCTCAAGAGAGAAAATAGATGGTTGCGAAATGTTTTATTTGTCAAATTTCTGCATGGTTGGTGTAAAGGTAAAAATTGACATTGTGAGTAGATTTGTAGGTAGGTAGATCGTAGATTGCTAGATTGCTTCAGTCTTAAGCTCATCTTAGGTTCGGACGAGGTCCCACCCACGACAAAGGGCAGCTAGTAATTTTTTAGAGTAACAATTTTAGTGAAAAAAAACTGAATTTTAGGGTTTAAAAATTTGTTTGTATAAATTTTTCCAGCATTTTTCAGTCATGTTGGCTCGGAAAAATCCGCTCCGTTAAATGTAATTAGTATCATTTTGACGCCACCATAGAGCAAGACAAAAATTTCCAGCCGACCGGTGGCGTTTGGTCGCTATAAAATAAAGGACAGAATGAAAATGAAAGAAAAGAACACAAATACAACGCCCGAGCCCAAAGCGAACAAGAAGTGACCCACCAACCAACACTACCCACAACAAAAATGACAACGGCGAGAGGGAATGGATGAGATGAGAGAAGGGGGAATAGATAGAGAGAGGGCGAGAGAATGAAGGGAAGGAGAGAGAAAACACGTTGGTAGCCGTGGGGTGGGAGGAGGAGGGTTAAACAAAAAAAAGTACAAATGGAAATCGATATAGAAAAAGAAGAAAGGGAGTAAGGGGGGAAATGAGAGAAAAGAAAGAAAGAGAAAGTGTATACATTTGCTTCTTTTCTCTTGCTTTCTATCACTGATGAAAATATGTACATAGGTTCCCCGTTAGGGGAGGCGTAAAAATTTTTGGATTTTGGTTGGGGGCTGCCCACCTGTGCCTTCTATTAAAGCCTAATTTCATAATCGTAAAAACTAGATCCCAAAATTAATAAAATTAAAATGATGTAAAGAAACGTAAGGAAACAATCGCTTCAAAAATAATCGATTATTATTTTTTATATTTTTAAATTATTTTTACGTCGGTTTTAAAATAGTTGTTACTTATGATTTCTGAAATTTTTTAGTTATATTTTTTCCGTTTTTTCCACCAAAGTGAGTCAATGGATTTTTTGATTATCTTTTTTAATACCTAGGTTTAATTTTATAGTAAAATTAAAATAGTTAAAAATTTCAATTCAAAAAATGGTATCATTCTTTTGTAGTTTAACTCTTTATATTTTTTCAATATAAAATCGTATTTAAATGGATTTTAAACTCAAAAATTGTTTTGTTTTTTGTTGAAAACAATTTAAACTACAGAAATAGTAAAAGAATCACAGTAAAGCAACAATGAAATGGAATTGCATTGAATGGAAAGATAATTGAGTGATCAGACCCAAAATGTTCGGGTTATTGCCACGAAAATTCGACTACGGTAGCGTAATGGTCGGAAGGCCAGTCGTTGAGCCACGGATGAGGCATTGGCTTTATCGGCACCGTACCCGAATAGGCCATTGCTGCTGTGGGGCGTAGAGGGCCCTATGAAAAATTCAAAAATGGGAAATTGTTGGATTTTACGAGGCTATTGGTCATCCCCTCTAATTTCTTCCCTGGGATTGAAGAATTTCTCCTCTGCTGGGTTGAAATTTGAGGAAATACGGCACTCTGTACGATTCGAATCCATTTTTCAAAATATGTGAATTTAGTGATAATCCGGCACCCGAATCCAGTTCGATTCTTCTACCTTGTAGAAGATCAAGTCAATGCGGTCCTGGGGCTCCCCGATGGTCCAGTCCCACTCCGGCCCGTTGAACTTCCATACTGTTGACCAAGTGTTCCCTTAAACTAACAAACTATTTTTTGGCCAAGCCAGATTTCTGGCAAGATTTTTTGGAAGATTTTCTACCGTGCAATTAAGGCCATCTTTTATTACCATTTGCTTCGAGAGAAAAATTTTTTAAACAAAAAGTTTAAAATTTCTTTCGTTTTCAAAAATTTTGGATAGTGTTAAAATTTCTGGGCTCCAAATTTTACAAAAATATTTTTGACAGGTACCAAAGCCTGAAAACCAAACCTGGCACATCGGTCACGTTCGGATGCACTTGCCGAAATGCGTCCACAAAGTCGGCGTCTGCTTGGGAAAGTTACGCAATGGGAATCAGTTCATCCCCATAGGATAAGATTCGGATTTAATGGAAAACCCGTTGAGATTCCATCAGTGTTGTGTCGATATATCCATATCGAATTCAAGATTAATCTCGTTTTTTCAATAAGGGTTTCGAATCACACATCTCAAATTTATCTCGAACTCTCCCAGCACTATCTGCCGATATTTCCAAGTTAGTTTTGGCATGAATACCTGTCATAAATTTGGTTGCCGGCCACTCAAATGTCCATCCACCGTGCAAATGTCTGAAAAGGGACAAAACTACGGTATTAATACGGTAATAACTGACTGTGTTTTTTCGTTTTTTTGTTGAATGATGTACCGTACTGACAATATTCTAGAGCTTACTGTAACTATATTGAGGTGTACGCTGGCTAACTGCACTTAATGCCATTTATCCCAGTTTAAATTATCCCAGTAAAAAAACAATTTATCCCAGTAAAAAAACAATTTATCCCAGTAAAAAAACATTACCATTTATTTCTTTTTACAACCCCTTCTATGGATGCCAAAAAGGAGTTTTGAAACATTATGAAAATATGGTATGTTTGGTACATATCGGAATACGGTAACTTTGGTACATTTATGGTTTTTAATGATTTTATTTATGTATTATTATTTTTTTAATTTTTGTGAAATATTTCTTGGCTTGACCTAGTCTCATTTGTCCAATCTTGATGCGATGGACAGTTAAAATCGCCCGCAACGATCAACGGCTCCCGATCTATTTTTTGCATAAATTTGCGGAACTGTTCATCAGCCAATAACTGCTCGATGTTCTGGGCCCGTCCTAAAAGAAAATTTAAAAAGAAACAATATACTGTACCTATTATTTCCTCTATTTTTCCCATCTTTCTAATTTTTCCTCTCTTTCTTCTACGTTAGGTATTTCTTCATTTCTTGTCAATACCATTTTAAGCATTTTTTGTTGAAATAATGGATTAGAAAATAATGCTATTTTCTGAAAAAGAAAAACAAGTAAACAGTAAAGTTGGAAAACAAAAATAAGTTTTTTTTTCTTTTTTTGTTCTAGGCCTACGGTTAAAATTTTTCCCATTGGAAGTTTTCTCGCAAAAACGAAGGTTTTAAAAATTGTTTGAATTGTCAAATTGTAGGTAGTAGAAGCTAATAACTAAACAAGTGTTTGAAATTTCTAAGCAAATCTAAATAAAATGTTTAGATTTTGAGATATTAAAAAATCCAAAACGGTCCCGAATAATAATATTTTTGTAAATCCGAACCCCAGCCCCCTTTTGGGCGTTCGCCGGCCATAATTTGTTCATGGCGCGTGACCATTTTGTTGTTGGCCGCGTAGGGCCCGTAGGAGGTGTAGTCGAGGTGCATGGAGAAGAAGTTGAGGACCCTTTGGTCGGGGAACCGAACCGAGGCACCCACCCCGTACAGGGACCGGTGTAGCGGATCACCGTAGCGCACCGGACCGTAGTAGGCGATCAGCGATCGATGGTCGACAAACTACGGTAAATACAACAGGGATTCTGAAAAGCACTGTAGCGACGGTAAATACCGTATTCCTTCGATACATAGGTATGTCATTGTACTTTATTTACCGTAATACCTACCCTTCCCCCCTCCTCGAGGAAGTTAAATTTAAACTTTTCATAGGTGGAAAATTTAGTTATTTTAAAAAACATATATAAAGGTAGGATAGTTAAAATTTAAAATTTTCAACAGACTAATTATTACCTCTAATAAGGAGAAAGAATTAGAAAGAGAATGGGGCGAGAAATTAAAGGAATACGGTATTTTAATCGTTTTTAGCGAACCTTGTGACGCGTGAGGATTACTGTATCCGGATGGCTGACGCCGGGCGCCAGCGCAGCATTCCATTCGGATGGGCCCAAAATTGAAGTCAGATTGTGCACAACCTCAGGCGATGCAATCTCCTAAATTGGCCATTTTAAAAAATTATGAAAAAATATCCCAAAATAAAATACAATACCCAATTTCAGTTTAGATTGTTTTTCGTCTTAATATGGTATTATCTAAATTTTTTGAAATACCGTACCCAAAGAGTGGTTTTGTCTAAACAATGATAATAGCTCACTTTGAATACCATATTCCCATTGGATTCAGTGTGCTACTGTATATTCTTTTTTTAGGTGTTCTATTTACGGTATCAACTGCCTTGGGCCCCGGGGTAATACGGTACTTGGAGTGCGACAATGTCCGGCGCCACTTGGGCGATGTGTTTAGCGATTTTGTGGAGTCCATTCTCCACCTTGGCGCCCGACAGCCACGTGTTGAAGGTCATCACACGAAGGACATTCGGAGCCGGCGGGTTGAAGAAGGCGGTGGCCAGAGGAAGGTGGCCAAACAAAAGTTGCGCAGAAGTCAACAAAATGATGAAGATAAGTGCCATGGACTAGGGAATTTATGGATATTGGACACTTGGCCAGACAAATAAAAAATCTGATCGACTGTACTTTTCATATTTATATTGTAATGGTTATAAATTAAAAACGGCGTATTTCCGACTGAGGTAACAGACGGGGGAGAGGAAATACCTTTTGAAGCGGGGGTATCCGGAGCCATCTGGTCTTCTTTATTATTCCCAGAAATCCCGAATGACCCAATTCCGACGTTGCTTTCCCCAAAAAGGTCTGAAAACCTCCTTTGACCGACATTTATCGTTTGTATTTTGTAACTTTGGTTGTCGTTGAAAATAGCAGATTCAGCTTTAGTCTCAGTTTAGGACCTTAATTTGCTATTTCGGGTTGTATTTGATCTCTGTTTAATTAAAAAAATCAGATTACTAAAATCCGGGCCAACCTAAGTTCCAGTGGATAGTTCCAGTGGTGGGCTTCACATTGGACTTTGGCACCAGATACAGGTACAGAGGCCCGATATTTTCTATGAAACACTCACAAAACAAAATTCACAAATAAAAACTAACATTGATGAGCCAGACCCACATTATTAGGAACAAAAACAAGACAATAATCGGGGGGGGGGAGGATGGGGGGGGGGAAAGGATGGGGGGGGGGGGCGGGGACCGGGGAGGCTGGGGGGTGGGGGACAGGGTTTCC
>JAQIYK010000054.1:0-23522 GCA_034700465.1 Rotylenchus robustus
TTTCGGGGGGGGGGAATTCCCCCCCCCCCATTTCCCCCCCCTGGCTACGCTTCTGCTGGACGAGTCTCCCCCAACTGACCGACACCCAACCGACCGACACCCAACCGAGTTGGGTTGACACTCTTCTGGACCCCGGGCCCCCTGACTACGAGTTAGGCTGTCGGTCAGTTGGGGTGTCGGTCGGTTGGGTGTCGGTCAGTTGGGTGACGGTCAGTTGGGTTGACACCCTGCTGGACCCCGGGCCCCCTGACTACGCGCTACGCCACTTACTTGGATCTTGGATAATTGTGGATTCGTTCTACTTGATATCTTTTTGCCGATTTTACTGTTCGAATTTCATATTTTATTGTTTGAATTTCAGAAACCAAAAGATGGCGACGAGGTGTTGTAGATCCGTCCGTTTTGGGGCGCTTTGGTCATGTATCTGTCCTTTTTAACGAATTAAATGGTGAAGAGATGATTTTGGTCCATGGCGGTTACAATGCTCCGGTTAATAGTTATTCTTATTCTGTCAGTGATGAGTTGTTACTCTATGATCCGAATCGCCAAACATGGTTTGTGGCCAATTAATATGTACAATTTAAAAGGAGTTTGTTTCAGGAACAATTTGGGAAGTCATGGAGCACCATTGTTCCGACACACAGCCGTACTTTTGGATGGAATAATGTTGCTGGTCGGCGGGAACAGTCACAATGAATCATCGACGACACGAAAAAAGGATTGTTATTCTGAGCAAATTTATGCCTATGATACGGGTGTTTTTTAGTTTTTATTTTTACATTTGATCACTTGATTCTTTCAGTCTGTAAGCGGCCTTTGAAGATTTATAGCAAGGATTTTCCTGCAATTGCGCGCTATGGACATGATTCATTTGTGCATGGAGGGAGTATGTTTGTCATTGGTGGCTTCAATGGAGAGATGCTTAACGATGTGTTAAAATTCACACCAGGTAATCAAAAAGATGAAAAAATCAATGTAGCATGCAACACAATGTTTAGCTATTTGCGATAATCAGGCAACTAATGCTGAGGAATGTGAGCGTTTGGCCAACGGAGTTCGCTGTATGTTCTACAACAAAACCTGTACAAAAACATTACCAAATGCATCTTTGCGTCAATCATTTCTGTCTTTGGTGAAAGGAGAAGCGACTGTGACTTCATACCAAGAACATTGCGCAACTCATATGGGTGACAAGTAATTTGTTACTTACATTAGTACTATAATAAGTAATCAGGGCCGTCGCCAGGAATTTTTTTCGGGGGGAGGGGGCATGAAAAAAATTTTGGCTACGTTTTTTTACTCGTACCGAAAAGTCAATTTTTAGGGGTCTATTTTTAATATTGCACCGAAAACAAGGTTTTTAGGTAGTGTATTTTTAGTTTAGCAGCTAAATTTTTAATAGTTTTGCGGCGCCATTAGGCACCGCGCGGAAAATTTTAAAGATTTGTTGGGTTCATAATCATAATGGGAGATTCTATTGAAAAATCATAGTTATGCGGCGCCTAATTTTCGTGAATTTCGAAAACAATATTAAAAAATTTAATTTTTGGCATTTCGGTGGGGGAGGGGGCCCTGGCGACGGGCCTGTAAGTAATTATCATTAGAATTTAACATTACATACTATATTTTTTATATCTTCAGAGATTCGATTGAACTCAGGCCGTGCACTCTGATCACTGATTGCAACAATTGTCTGATGCAGAAGGGATGTGGATGGTGTGAAAGCACTCAGGTTGAATACACACCCAAGAGCGGGAGTGTAGAGCCTTAACAAAAAAAGAAAACTAACAAAAATTCAAATATAAAAAGTTTCCCAAAGTTTAAAAAGATTTTTTTAATTTTAAAGCCAAAATTCGTATAGAAAAAGGTATTCAGAATCAGATAACAGTCGATAACATTAACAAAATTGTATAGAGCTGCCTTGGTTCCTATACTAACTGTGCCGATGGGATGCTGGGTGATCGTTCAATGTGTCCCTACGGCGGTGCGAAACAACGGCGCAAAGAGATTGCTCAGCGGCCATGTAGTTTGGCCACAAATTGCTTCGCTTGCCATCGACTTCCTCACTGTACTTGGTTCGCCATCGACACGTACTATTTGAAATTTAATTTGTTGTCATATAAACTAATTTCCTTTTTTAAATATATCAAGAAAGCACATTTGCGTATCGTTAGCGGATGAAGCTATTTTGGTAGAAGAACACAACCGAATGCAAGCCGAACGACTAACTATTTCCCCAAACTTGGATGACCAATCAATCCCAGCAAACTCACAACAACAACTAAGTGGCCAAATAAGTCTCACAACGACAATTCATCCTGTGATCAATTCTCCACCAATTTTGCCGGTTCAAAATGTGATTACGATCCCGACTACTTTACAACGCAACCAAAACGCCACATGTCCTTTACCTTGTTTCATGAAAGCCACTTGTCAAAGCTGTATCGAGTCACAATGCATGTAAGTTGTACTAAGTTTGTATACAGTACACTCCCTTCTTCCCTTCTCAGTTTGTGTACTCCTTTCCTCTCCAGAGGCGAATAGGACAATTTCTTTCATAATTTGATTATAGATCGGACCGGTACGGAATTCCGTCGGAATTTTTTCGGAAGTTACGAACGGAATTCCGTCCGAAATAATTTGACCGATAAAAATGTGTGATTGTCGCTACCAGTGTTTTTTAAGCATTTTTAAGTACATTAGAGGTCATTTCTGACCGTTAAGGTTCATTTTAGACCGTTTACAGCAGGGTGGCTTTTTTGCCGTATTTTCATGGCATTTGCCTTGAAAACAGGATTGTTGCCATGAAAATGCCATGTAAGAATTCATACATGCGAGATGCGATGAGGGAACGGTCGGATCCAATACTAGTCACTTTTCAAAAATTGGCGGCCTTCGGCCGCCATATTAGTCACCTTGAAATTTTTTCGATACAACTAGTCGGTGGAGGGGGCAGTTCCCCCCCATCGCATGTATGTAAGAATTTATGCCATGAAAAGGCGGCGCCTGTCGGCACTACCAGACCCTTTCCCACCCTCCCCCTGTTAAAATTTTGCCCCACTCCTCCGTTAAGATTATAAAAAGTTGTCAATAAAATATATAAGCAGATTGACGACTAATAAAAAGTAATAGAACATAGATAAAAAGTAATAAAAAAGTCATTTTTAACATAGATAAAAAGCAATAGAAGAAATTCAATAAGATTAAAAAATACCGACTTCCGACAAAATTCCGAAAAAATTTTGTCGGAATTTTTCGGAAGTTCCGAACGGAATTCCCTCCGAGTGCAAAGTCCGATCTCTAATTTTAACTGATGTTCTGATATGTTACATTTTTTGGAGATTTCTCTATTCAAAAAATGTTCTATAAATTTCCCACTTCGTTGTTATTATGTTCTAGTTATGTATCGCATTCTATATCAGGTGGTGCCCAAGCACTCAGAGGTGTGTCTCAATGGACACTTACATGGTGAGCTTTCCGTACGGACAATGCCAGAGTTGGGTAACAGCAGCAAACACTCAACAAGCATGTCAAATGAGTTAATTCGCTCCGATTTTTGGTTGTCCAATATATTTACAATGTCTATGTTAAGATCCTTATGCATGTGGAGTTCAAAAGACTTGTGCCGATTGTCAATCAATTGGACCCAGATGCGGATGGTGTGACGACGGGTAAAATAAAAATCAAAATTATTTCTGAAAACAAAAGCTTTTTCTTTGAAGTTCTGGTACTGGATTGGGCAACTGTATTGAAGGGACTGATTCTGGGCCATTAGAGGCAAACAAATGCCACGCTCATCAATGGTTCTTTACTGGTGAACCAGGTTGGATTCCAAATCTGGTGACAAATTCCAGAAAAATCATATTTCTCTGAAGAATGCCAATGCAACGGCCATAGCAATTGCACTGAAAATTCTACCCACCAGCGATCGCGATGCATTAAATGCCAGCACAAAACGAAAGGTATGTGTTTCGGTAAAGTTTTTTGTAGTTATAACAAAAAGGTGAACACTGTGAGCAATGCGAGCCTGGCTTTTTTGGTGACCCAAGAAATGGCGGAATCTGTCAGGGTAAAGTTTTGTTCATACATAAGTTTAGTAAAAACGAAGTACTATCATTAGTTAATCATCATGCCTCATTTGTTAATCTTTTGCTTCATGTTAAACACTTCCGCAAATTAATTTTTGAATATGCAAGTTATCGAGAATCAAGAAAAAAAAAGAGCTTTTTATTGGTTTCAAACGCATTAACACTTTTATTTTAAGAATGTCAATGCAACGGACAAGCAACTTTGTGCAATCCGGTAAACACAAATAACTTTACACTCATTCATATGACTTTTCATGTTTAATTTTAGCTCACCGGCGATTGTTTTTGTTCGACGAAAGGCGTAATTGGGCCTCGATGTGACAAATGTGAACCCAAATACATTGGCGATCCCAAAAATGGCGGCACTTGCACTTGTAAACATCAACTATTTAATTATTTTTACCTTCCATTATATTTAGATGAACTTGCAATTGATTTTATTTTCACATTCAAATTGGACAGCGATGACATAAGGGACAAATATGTAAACCAAATAAATTTTTTCAGTACTCCATACAAGGTTTGTCTGTAAAATTAGGTTCTGATTATCTATTGATACCTATTTACAGCGAGATACAGATGTGCAATTCTCGATCACTTGTGAAGGAGATACCGGAGCGAAAGTTACGATTAATTTAACAACTCAACTTCTCGAAGGTCGTCCACCTCACATTAAACATCTGATGGCGGGACAATTATGTACAGCCTCGGGTATTAAACGCACGTATAGCTCGGCTGATCCAGGTACAACGAGCCATTAAATGATTCGATTAACAAACACTTTAGGATTTGCATTCGGAACAGAAACCAATACAACTTTTCATGTGCGAGTTAGCGACTTTGAAACACCCATAAAGGTTCGAGAATATTTCAAAATTTCCCAAGTATTTATATATTCAAACAAAATTAGATCCAAATATCATTTGCTCAATCTTTACCAATCAATTGGATTTTATTCTTTGTGATATTCGCAGCGTAAGTCAAAAAATTCAAATTTTTATGCGAATGTATACAGGTGTTTCATTGTTCTCTTGGTTGTTGCTGGATTAATATGGATCATAAAAATGCGCATTGAGTGGTATAGAAACATCCGACGACGCCATGATGAAATCGAAGAAATGGCATCAAGGCCCTTTGCGTCTGTCCAATTAGATCTCGGTACTTGTCCCTCGGATACTGTAAAGGTTGTCCTCCGTTGTTCGGTCTTTCAACTTTTTGCTTAAGCAAGTTGAGCCATGTGCGGTTGAGCCATGTTCCAATTACCAAGCCGGAGTTTATACCGTAATTGTTAGACTACCTACTGGAGGTTAGTTTTCCCATATACTGTGCTAATAGCTAATAGGTATTTTACACGTATTTATTCGTTATACTCGTAAATAGTAAATACGTAATATTTATTAAACCCCGTAGGGTACTTATCCTTTATGGCATAAATATATGACTAGATGTCGTCAAAAGCAGTGTTGCACAGTTGCACGTCTGGAAATTTCGGCTCGGGCTTTGGCTTTTTCAAAATTCAGCTCCGGCCAACTCCGGAAAATTCAATTTTTTGGGGGCATTTTTCTCAAAATCAAAAAACGAAATTTTGGACCATTTTTGAGCCAAAAATCACTTCGAAACAATTAAAAAAAATTCAATTTGCCGGATCTGGCTCTGGAGCGGCTGCGACCTTGAAATTTTTGGCTCCGGCTTCGGCTTTTTCAAATTTCGGCTCCGGAGCCTGTGCAACAGTGATTAAAAGTTGGTTTTGACGATTTGCAATCAACCACAATCCAAAAACACGTATAATGTCATTTACCGGACTTGGAGGGGGGGGAGGCATAAATGATAAGTGATAAGTATTCCCCATATTTCATAAATTTTAGGCCAACTATACACCCCATATGGAACTTCTGGCCTGGCTGTTGCTTCCGCCTTATGCCAGCTAATGCCAGCACAACTCGCCCTGCTCCAACCACCCGACTTAGAAAAACAACGGAATAGAAAATCCGCCTTCAAAAAATTTATGCCTTTCATTCGATCCTGATGAATCATCAAAAGCAGTAGAAGAACGAAATATGTATCAGCAATACACGATCTTCGAATGCCTTGTTCTTCCTTCCCACGTGTGACGTGTTAGGAAAGTTGATTTTTTAAATTTGGAGTCTGGAGCCATCATTACAATAGGAAAGTCGGAAACCAGAATTTCAGTTCCGAAGTCTAAATTTTTTGGTCGAGACTAGTGTCTTTTTCACTTTTTTCGCCCCCTCCCTATTCCAATTCTCCGGCTCCAATTTCCAATACTGCTTCCCATTTAATGAATCTGAAATTGTTGTTCGCCAACTCATCCATAATCGGGTTTTAGTTCTCGCATTTTCATTTTTGTAACCTATGAGTAAAATTTTATTTTTTAATGTCGATTTGCTTTCGTGCGTTTAAAATTTTGTATTTCTTTTCGTTTTCACAACGATGTATGGGGGATGGTGGATGGTGACCGCAAGATTAAAAAGGGTAGGGAGAAAAATAATAACTTATAAACTATATTGTAAAGGGAGAGATGTAAAATGAAAGAGGTGCAAAATGCGAATGGTGGAGGAAAAGAAAGAAAGGCAAATGGAAACGGCGCAGGCGAGCGGCGATACAAGTGGTGAGTGAGCTGATGGGGAGGAAAGCTGCAGCAGGGGTTAAGAAGACGCGAAAGTATACGTATCGCAGGTCCATCTGCCCGGCAGCCAACGGGTACAGCGTGCTATTTCTTAATTTATTTTTCTCTGCTGCTTTATACGCCTTAAGGCATGAAAAGAGACTTTAAGGGTGCGTAGATAGCTTAAATAAGCAAGTAGACATATAGAGATGGGGCATGGTGGTTAGGTTTGGTCAGACGGCGGACAGAGTCACTGGCTGGTTGGCTCCAACTGTCACCGACTGACTCATTTCACCCCTCCCCTTTATTATCCATCCGTCCTCTCCCCTCTCCTCCCTTGTTATCCATCCCACCACCCACTGTTTGGTTTGGACTTTGATGTCTTCTCCCCGCCCCCCCCCGAAAATCGATATGTTTTGTGTCCGTTCGTGCACTGTCCCTCTCTCGCCCTCCCACCACCCGTCCGCCGATGTCTGTCTGTGCTACCTGCCTGCGTCCGTCCCCTGTCTCTCCTCTCTCCTCCCCTACCCAATCTTGCTCACCAAACTCATCAGAACTTTCTTTCTTTCATACATACATTACATCAATCATCTACCTATTTCTTCCTTCCTATTCCGACCTACCTGTCTGTGTATGACACGTGCATGTGTATTGTTCACATTGTATGCATCACATATTAGAATTAGATTATATATTATATGAATGTATGATAGCAAAATATGCTGTAGTTACATAGTTAGTTAGAAGATGGTACTGATAAAAAACCGCCATTATGGCTGAACATGCCCAAACATGGGTTCAAAAACTGGTTTTTGGCCAAACCAATAGTCGGAATAGATTCTCCCTCCAGCCTCTGTTTTGTACTTTTAGCCGCAAAAATCAGAACCTTTGAATTTTTTCCTCCCAATGCCAAAATTTCAAAAATTTATATTGTTAAGTCTTAAACTCTTAAAACAAGCGCTTCCTTTTTGGCTTCAAATTAGCTCATCATTCGCCTGAAAATGGTATAAAATATAAAGCGTTTTTGCCTAAAAATGGCCCAAAAATGCGTTTTATCGCTCAAAAACGAAAACCGCCCCCCCCCCTCTACTGGTGGCAGGGGTAGTCAAGTTTACATATCTGAAAATAGATTTTTTGGAAAAATTGTACATCCCTAAAGATTGACTTTTTCGAACCCAAAAATACCCCTAAAATTCCGTTCCCTCCTCGGAACTTATTTGTTTTTTACGGGTCCGGGCCTGTTATAATGCCCACCGCAGCATTCCGCATCACGCACTCAAACTCGCATTATGCGTGGGCTTACAATGCATCCGCAACACTCCCTTGTACCTTGTACCTCATTCGTAATTCGTAGAGAGAAAACGGATGAAATGTAATCTCCCTACGGACCGCAAAATGGATCCGCAAAAATAAAAACGGATGCGGATTGCAGATGCGAAAGGGTGTTTTCAATGTTACAATACATACATACGATACGACGTTCTGCTGCTCTATTGCGGATTTCAGTAAGTAGTAAGTACCTAATAAAAAATAAAATACAATTTGTCCGAAAGGGACGAACAGGCAGGCTAGAGTAGACGTCTAAAGTTTAGGTCGTTTAGACCTATATATAGGTAATAGTGTAGTTTAAGGCCCCCCTTTTTGAAGAAAAAAAATTGTTTTTTTCCGATTTGGCTGAAAATTGGCATACGGTGGTTTCCAAGGGCGTAGAATCCAAATCTGACCTTACAAACTACACTATTACATATACTCATATAATTAATGTTAGCAGTGCTAGCACAGCAATTTCCGTATTTAAAAAAATATGGTTTAATTTATTTAAAAAATCGAACACAAAAACAAATAAGGAAGAGGAAGGAAGTAGAAGTAGCAAATAAAATAAATACAGTAAATAAATAAATAAGGATAATATGTACTTGTACTACAATAACCACCCACCATGACCCCCCATTGTTGTATACCCAATACCCACCCCCACTCCCGCTTTAAATACACCACCTTTCTTATCCTATCCGCTTGTTTTCCTTATTTTCGTCGAAAAATTGCTTATCATAATATGATAGATAATACGATTTTCATATTTTCAGGGTATTCCAGTAGAAGGGTTGTGGGAATCAAATACCACAAGGGTTGGATGCATAGTTGCGAGCGGGTATTGAATTCACATTTCTTCCTCAGCTATTGTTGAATTGCCACTTGTGCCTATAAATATCCAGAGGTAATCTTTTTGTATAATTAAAAGCATTGATTGATTGGTAATGATAAATTATTTTTAAGGGAGAGTAAAATTGTTGGTCGAGGCAGAATGGCATCAGCGGAGCGCCGTCACCAGGAAAGTTTGTTGTCTAAAGTTTTGAATCGGTCAATAACGTCTTCCGGATATGCGAATGAGGAGGAATTGGATGATAATGACCTTGAGGTTGTTGTTTTATCAGTCCAGAAACAATTTATTTGAGTTTTTTTAGGTGGCAATGATCAATGAATCATTCGAGGAACAGATGAAACACTCATTGTTGTTTACTGACTCCAACTTAAAGTCAATCTTCTATGGGGCACCGATGACAGATATAACGATGAAAATTTCAAAGAAACAATCTCCGGATCTGGGCATTGATGAGGCTACTGACTTCAAGATGGATGTGACCCCACCATTGCATTTTCTGCCACCCATTACACCACCATCAGGTTTGTTAGCACATTAAAGAAAGTTTATCGGCTATTGATTTCCACACTGGAGATTAGTCAGGCCCGTAACGAGGGGGTGGAGGGGGAGGGAAAATTGAAAACCCCTCGAAATGACAAAAAAATTTAATAGGTTTAGGTTCCCCGTTCCCCCGTGTTTTCAAAATTCGTGAAAATTTTTCGAAAATGCATTTTAAACGTTTTTAGTCAAATTTTCACAGGTTTTTAAAGATCAAAATTTTTTGACCATTTTTGTACATAGAACATACCCCCCCCCCCTTCCGAAATGCTTGGTCTCGTTACGGGCCTAGTACTAGGGGCTAGGGGCATAATACCAACATCGCTGGCCCGCAAAACTTGCATTTTTTTATTATAGACTAATGAATTACTGCCAAAATTTAAAATTTAGACAAAGAAGAATTTGATCGCGGTCAGCAGTTGGACAGAGAATTGGAACGAATGATGTTGGAAGGAGAGGAGAAGTACCCACTTTCCGATTCCCCAATGATTGGACTAAACAAAGAAACATCGACTGACTTTGGCAAACAAAACATGATGATGTCCTGCAGTATCTCTTCGGTGCCATCTTTGCTCTTGGACGAGCCCAACATGTATTCGTCTTTTGATTCGCACTTGGACGACCAACAAGACTCAAGCGAATGCGCTGATGCAGCTGAAGCGGTTTGCTCCAAACATTACAAAGGAAATAAATTAAATTGTTATAGATAGCATACGACGTTGTCTCATCGCTATTTGCAGACGAATACAAGACTTGTGCGGAATCATTTTCAGATGATGAAGAGAGCATGGTAATTAATGCGAGCATTCTCCAAGTGCTACAAGATGACGAAATTAAATCTGAGAACGAGAATTACGATGATCCGAAGATGGAGAAGAGTTACAACGGATGTACCTACATGGAGAAGGACAATGCACTTGATTGCCAATTGCAACCTCCATCACGCAACGATTCCACGCAGACAATCTCATCGCCGATGTACACTTCCGATGAGCAGACTGTGCCGGTGATAGATTCTTGGGAGGAACTTGAAGGTAATGAATCATTTCAATAAATAAATTTAATGGTTCAATTTTTAGACTCGCCTATTGCTGCAGAGAAAGTGTACAGTGAGGCCAAGGCGGTACTCAAGAAGATACGGGCTGAAAGGAAGGCAACACAGCTATAAGAAATACAATGACCGACTAACTTGGTGATGTGCGTGATGTGAGGTATCTTCCCTCTTAATGCCACAATTATACTCTCATCTGGAGCCGATCCTTTATCCACTTTTTCCATTTAACCATCCCTTCCTCATTCATCGCACAAATGCTATATTTTGGGCGTCATTGACATTGGATGATTTATTTTACTTTTGTGTCTCTCGTTCATTTTTGCCGGACGCAATCACCAATCTGATATTTCTTGTGCGTTCCGGCTTTTCCATCTCAATTCTTTGTATTAGATGCCACAATTAGAAACCAGCAAATAAAATCAAAAAACAAAACAATGTAATTTCTTTTTTTCGCAACTTTTTAAATATTTGGAAAAACACACCTTGCTGCTTTATTTTTTAACCGAAATAAGTGATGACACTCTATGCTAGAGCGCGTCAATGAAATCGTTGATTCTGTTCATGATTCTACAATTGTCTTTAACAGGGGCGTATCTAGACGATGAGCCTAATTTTAAAATTCCATAAATTTACTCCCTCGTTTACCAAAATTCTGGATACGTCTCTGGAGTTTCTTTTCTGCCCATTTTGAGGCTTAAACTCGAATAAGCTGATGAATCCATCCCCTTTCGTGAGTTTGGCTCGGAAGATAGGCGCTATAAAAACAAAAACCTATCTCCAATTAATCACTTTGAAATCACCCAATATTGATTCAAAAGTGTTTGTTATAAATGGTGACGGAAGAGAAATCAAACGCATCATCAACCCACCCAAGCATCATGCACTCGAGAAAATTGTTTTAATCACTGATTAATTGGATTTCATGCATGAATAAACAAATAAACGTATTTTTTTTAATAATTACGTGCTCGTGCTTGCTTACTACTTACTATTTCAATATTTATCGTTTTGTTGGAATTGCAGAAGTTTTATCGATTATTCAATTTTTCTCAAAATTTTCAAAGCTCCAACTTTATCAAATTAAGGATAAGAAATACAATGCAATTAGGTGGAGTTTGCCCTTTTTCGTTGTTGATCTCTCGGCTTGGATTATATATTAGAACGGAAAAGAGCGAGAAAGAGAGCGTCATCTGTTCATTTTGCTAGCATCGTTCGTCCGTTCATTCATCTTTGTGTGTGTTAGCTTCTTTCTTCCTTTATTTCCATCCAACATTCACTTTTCCATTCCGTTTCTTTCACCCAACCAAAGGTCCCCATGAAAAATGTTTTTGGCAGTTTTAGGGGAAAATGAATGAAATAGAAGGACGGAAGGAAGCGGAAGGCGTCGTTTGGGAGGGAACAGAAGAGCTAAAAAGCAATCACATTAATTGATTCATTTTAATTGACTAATTAATTGTTACCTCGAAATATTACATTACCATGATTTAACTTATTGTTTATTACTTATTAGTTATACATACAATATTAGGTGTAAGCTCAAACAATTTGACAATTACCGTTCAACACATGAATTGTGAGGAGGAATACAAGAGAGGTACTACATTTAACATTAATTATTAATCCTTCTTTCTTTGACCAGAATGCACGTTCGCTTCGCTTCCCCGAACTGTTCGGGGCATGCCGCTGGTGCTTTCTGCAAGTCCGGACGGGACCAAGTACGTGTACTGCAACGGGAACAGCGTTTTTATTAGGGACTCGGAGGTGAGGAATAAGACTATACATTGAGTGATGTCTTCAACAAAAGGAAAATTAAATAGTTGAGAAGGGATAATAGAGTCATTGTCGATTGCATTTAAATAAAAAATATTTAATGTAAGATGTAAACCATAAAAAGTAAAAGCCGTAGTAGCAAATCTGGCGGTTTTGAAAAAATTGTTTGGTTTTTAAATTAAAAAAAAGTGTTCTTAGTTGTAAAAAAAAGTTAAAAAAGCATTTTGGGGACCAAACAACCATTTTTGCAAAACCAAAGGGGGACCAAGCTGATTTTTGGTTGCTTTTCAAAAAATTCAAAACCACCAGATTTAATAACAAATTTAAAAAGTAACTAGTGCCAAAGTAAAGTCTCAACCTCAAAAAGCTCACTTTTATACATGTGATCCAAAAAAAATCAGAAACTTACCGACTGCGATCTATACACTGAACATGCAACATTGACAACGGTCGCCAAATATTCACCCTCCAGCTTCTACATTGCCAGCGGCGACCAATCCGGAAAATTACGCCTTTGGGATACCACCCAATCGGTAATTTGCTCATTTCTAATATATTTGGAAAATCTTTTATTCAAGACTCACATTCTCAAATCGGAGTTCGCGCTCATTTCTGGTCCAATCCGTGACATTTCATGGTCCGATGACAGTAAACGTGTTGCAGTTGTTGGTGAGGGTCATGAAAGGTTTGGCCACGTGTTCCTATTCGATACGGGCACTAGCAATGGCAATCTATCCGGCCAAAGCCGACCTATGACTGTACAAATGATTTGAATTGTAATCATGGGCATAAACGGGTAAGATTTTCCTTTTAGAGCATTGATTTCCGTCCGACTCGGCCTTATCGGCTAGTCAGTGGCTCCGAGGACAATACCGTCGCCATATTTGAGGGACCGCCGTTCAAATTTAAGACGGTAAATACCAAGTTTATAGGCAACTATTGATCAACATTTTAGCTTTTCCATGAGCACACGCGTTTTGTTCAATGCGTCCGCTATAATCGAGATGGTTCTCTGTTCGCGACTGCTGGAATGGATGGAAAGGTATGTGTTTTTTATTCCCTTTTTCGTAAATATATTTGTTCAAAGGTTGTTCTCTTTGAAGGCCAGGACGGTGAAAAGGTTAGTGAACTCATTGATGAAGCGTGCAAGGGTGCTGCTCATTCTGGCGGAGTATTTGCATTGAGCTGGCATCCGGATGGAAAGAAATTGGTGACTGCTTCCGGTGATAAAACATTGAAAGTTTGGAATGCGGCCGATCGCCAATTGATTGGGTATTTTACTTCAAAAATTTAGAGTTTTTTAGTATTTTCAGTACCATAACTTTTGGACATGCGTTAGAAGATCAGCAATTGGCGGTAATTTGGCTGAAAGATCAAATTGTCAGTGTGTCGCTGTCCGGCTTTATTAACTACGTTGATCCGGAAACATTGACGGTTAGCAATGTGCTGAAAGGGCACAACAAGTCCATAACGGCACTGACACTCTCCGAAGATCGCCAAATAGCACTAACTGCCGGTTAATTGAATTCGAAATACCATTTTCTGAAAAATGAATTTATTTTTCAGATTTTGAAGGACACATTAGTGAGTTTATTACTTGCTCATGTTTAAGGTTTTAATGGGGAATAACTATGTTTATTTAGCTCGGTGGAATGTTGCAGATGGTTCATCTGAACGTTTGAGCCCGGACATTCACAAGTCGCAGGTGTCTGGTCTTAGTTTGACTAGCGGTGGCCTCTTAATCTCAATTGGATGGGATGACTCGATTGCCTTTACGGAGAATGCCCAGAGTGCATCAGGTGAATCAAAGAAGGAAACTAATTTTTTGTCTGAAAATAATTTAAAAAAAAAATCAGAAAACATTCAACCGGTCACATACAAACTCACTTCCCAACCGCGCGGTGTGGCCAGCATTGGATCCAGTGGGGAGAAAGTGGCTGTTGTTTGCCATCGATCTATCAATTTGTTCGCTGACAAAAAACAGCTGACCAGCACTGATATCAGATACGAAGGCACTTGTGTGTGTATGCATCCAGACGGCGCACTGCTTGCAGTTGGCGGAAATGTATTCCAAATAAAGCACTTAATGTAGTCTATAGAAACAACTTATGTTTTTGTAAAAAAAACAGGTTTAAAAACTTAAATCATTTTAAACTCCCAAAAAATGCAAAAATCTGTATTTTACTGCAAACAGTCTAAAATGTGCTTAAAATGTAAAAAGTGTCTATTTAAGCGTTTTTAACATTTTGAAAAATGCGAAGTGAGGTTTTTTACTTTGTAGCGAGCCGGGGGGGGGGGAAGTGAGGTGCGCCCATCGCATTCGCATGTATGAATTATATTTTTTTATTCGATTTTCTACAACAAATTTTCGAAAAATTATCATTATTGATTTTAAAGAAAAATGACAAACATACCGGAAATGGCCTCTGACAAAAGTCAATAGTTTGGCCAAAAGTTGACCCCTCCCTTGAACATATATGCTCAGAAATACATTTATAATTCAATAACTCAAATCTCATGACCTGTAGGCAAAGTTGTTGGTAAAAAAACGCTGATTATATTGCTTGTAGGATAACCGCGTGCGCATATATGACCTAGCTAGCAACGGCTCCCTGAGCGAAAAGAAAGTGCTTCAGCATGCTGGTGCCATCACATCCGTCAATTTTAGTCCGAACGGGAAGTACTTAGTGGCTACAGATGTTGCGAGAAAGGTAATTGACTGATTAAAGCACTTTACCTTACCAAATTCCTTTTTTTCGCTATAGGTAACTCCGTACAACATTGAAGAGGACTTCAAAATTGCTTCTGAAAAGGATTGGTCCTTCCATACTGCTCGCATAAATTGCAGCGCTTGGTCGAGCAACAGGTCTAAAACCAATTTTGATATGTTTACATTGTATTGTTTTATCATGTTGTCCTTTTAGTCGTTATGTTGCCACAGGCTCTCTCGACACCAATATTATGGTGTGGGACCTGGTAAGAAAGTCATGGGACAGCATGACTAGACTTATTTTGATGCTGCATAATTAAGCAACAAAGTGGCGAACATCCGCTAGTTATCCGCGGCGCGCACAGCATGAGCGCAATCAACGGGATTGCCTGGCTGTCAGACAAACGGTTGCTCAGCGTTGGGCAGGACTCAAACATCAAACAATGGACCCTGACCAAGCTTTGAAGGGAATGGAACAATGGGTGATTTGTAGTTTCTCAGCCGTTTGCAATCTTTTAGTGTCTTGATCACTGATCAACCTTACTCTTAAATACGTGCTGTTGATTTCTAAAAACTTAACCTATTTTTCGTATATTGACTGATACTTATCGATTTGACTCCAATCTCTATGGTATAGGACCAGCTCTGTTTGTCTGCCTGCTGCCTTTTCGCTATATTGTAAATTGAACAGAAAATATAATTGTTTGTTTATTTTTTAATAATATTTAGAGCTTTAACGTTTGATGCGTACAATATGACAATGATAATAAAAGATATTGAGCAAATATAAGTGAGCCGTATTCTCTGCCGGGCATTTCCTTTTTGTCCATCCGTTCAATCATCGCTGTCCTCCGAATGGACGAATATCTCACTCTCTTCGAGAAAGGAGGCGCCCTTTTCTGCTACTTTGGCGCCGACCATTGCAAACACAAAACCAACCGCCAACACCTGGAAATGTGTTGGTAGGTAGATGGACTATCCTTTAGCTTTTCACTCATTACGATAGTATCATCTCATTGCAAATCTACTACATCTTTTTGCATTCGACAAAACCCCAAAAAGATAAAATCTCTTGACCTGGGTGTATTTCATTTTTATTTTTCAGTTATGGTGATTTTTAGAGACTATGTCTGATCACCTTTAGGAGAGTATTGTTAGATTTCATAATTCGATTCTTTGGGGTATATTTTTCTCAAAATTCCATTTTCAAGGTGTGTATTTTTGAAGTTTAGCGAAAAAATGATATATTTTTGGACAAAAAAGGCGATTTAGGCCATTTTTGAGCTATTCCGAGCCAGGGGTGGGTCGAAAATGAATTTTTTTCGAAATCGAAATTTTATTTAAAATTCGAAATCGAAAGAAAACATCGAAACCGAAAGGGTTTCCGAAAGTGGGTAAAATGTTTCAATTTTTACAAATTTTGATTGCATAAGATATAGTAATATTCCTACCATATGTCGACAAGGGGGTCAGAGGGGGCGCAAAATCAGGACTGGAGGAGGCGCCGCCGGATTTTTTTTTTAAATTAACTATTTTTGTTAAGAAGTTTTAACTTTTTTTCTCAGAAAAATTCCACTTTTCGCACCTTCGGCGGGAATTTTTTTAATTTTTTCTGGCCATGGTGGTACGTTCCCTTGCTAACCCCCTGGATCCGTCCCTGGTCGGGTTTTGGGTTGAAAAAAGTCCGGGTTTCGGGTTACCGTTGCAAGCCTGTTATGCATTGTCTAGAAATTAGATGAGAATACAATCGGGGCGGGAATTTTTTTTGGCATTTTTGGACAAAAAATGAGCGATATTTTTGGCTCTTTCGAAAAAATTTCGATGAAATTTCACTTTTCGAAATCGATATCGAAATCGAAAGAAAACATCGAAATTTTCGAAATCGATATCGAAATCGAAACGTTTCGACCCACCCCTGCTAGCTACCTTAAGTTTATTAGCTAACTTTTTATTTGTTTCTATTGTTAGAAATAGTCGACTCGATCCGACAGAGCCCGAGGACATTGACCTTTGACCAAACCTATCTTTCCATTGTCCTAATTCGCCATCGAAGCGTACATCCTTTTACTACATATATTTGCGTACGTACGTCCGACGATGGACGTATCTGCAAACTACGTACTACGGGTCTGTCTGCGTAGTTTGCAACAGGTCACCAAAAATTCCCACTCCCCGACTGGGCTGAAGTGGGCGGAGACACTTTGTTGGGCTACTCGCCCCACCGCCGGGGGTGAGTAAGTGCTGACCTGGGCCAGTAGCAGTTCGCCTCTGGCGGTGTCTGTCCCACGCCCCAACCTAAGCGTTTTTTTGTTTATGCCATTGCCAGAGCCACTCAATTGAGCAGTCAGTCGCCCGCCATTTTCCCCGGGGCCAAAAAACGCACTCAATACTATATAAATAACTTATTGTTAGCAATGCGTTTGGCAGCAGGCCCGCAGCTATGGGGGAATAGGGAGAATTCCCCAATAGGGAGAATTCCCAATGACAAAAAAATTTAAAAAAAATTAATAGGGTCCCTCCCCCTTTGTTTTTCTAAATTCGCGAAAAATATTTCGCCGTTCATTTTTCAGTACAATCTTCCCTTATTGAACCCAAAAATCTGTCAAAAAAATTTCGCGCGGCGACTATCGACGCTGCAAAACTATGAAAAACTAAACATACACCCCTAAAAACCAAATTTTTCGTGCAATAGTAAAATACACCCCTAAGAATACTTATTTTTTTAAATTTCGATTCCCCTTCCCCAACTCCCAAGGCTAGCTACGGGCCTGGATGGAAGAGTTAGTGACAGCTGCTTTGTATTTATTAAATGGCCCAAAAATAAAAAGTTATTAGACCATATTAGGAGGCCAGAGAAGTTGTTCATTAGCCAAATTATTATTCTGTACAGCGGACTGTGGCCAACCAAATTTGGGCACAAATTTCGTTTTCGCCATCCCCGCCGAATGTATTGCCAGCTGCTCATTTTTGGGCAGCTGTCAATATTTGTGCGATAAACCAATCTCACCCCGAAATGATTTACGGTTTCTAAGCGCCAATTTTTATAAATCTTATTTCTAATACATTTTTAATTTTTGACATTTTTTCAAATTTGCGCTTAAAATGACCAAATGCTGGTGAAATTTGACCCAGGCCCGTAGCTAGGGGAAATTCCCCCCCCCCCGAAATGCCAAAATGTAAAAATTTTAGGGAGAAATACACTCCTAGGAATCGATTTTTTTCGAAAAATACCTCGTCATCCCCCCCATAAACCCCGAGGCTAGCTAAAGGCCTGATTGACCAAATCAATTTTGATAAAATTTATCCAAAATTTTCAGAAATTTATGTCGCAAAATATGTCATTTGCTCAAATAATTAGATATTCTATTTTTATTTTTCATTATTTTTTTAGCAATTTTCAAAGTTTTAATCTCCCAGCCCAGAATGCCTCCAAAAGTATTATATTTGTTGGAAAGCGCGGAAAAAACGGTGGATTGTCGCGGTTCCCAAGTGCTCAACGAACACGAGTACAAAAGGGTGCGCAGGCAGAGGAGACTGATGGCGGCCGCCACCTTTGGCACAATGGTAAATTTTTTTAAAAAAAAACAGATTTTTAAAGAAACATTATTAGCAGAATATCAGAGATAAGTTTCCGTAGTAGCTACGAAGAAAATTTTGAAAATTTTTCGACAAATTGATTTTTAAATCAAATTTTCAAGATTGGAATTGTGCTGCTGATCATTGCTGTGCTAATGCCCAACTGGGCAACCATCGATTTTGTGAACACAAAGCATGAACATGTGAATGTGCAACTTGGCGTTTGGGGCGAATACCGATCGGTGAACACGTCGAAGCCCGAAAAATGTTTGTATAAATCACTTTTGTGGGAAAACAAGAAGCCAAGCTCGAGAAGCGAGACAAAGTCGAAAATCGAGTAAAAACTCGAGAATATAAGTGCGATTTTGGAAATGAAGAAAACTAAGAATGAAAATAAACTAATCACTAATCGAATTGAACGCATTTTTCGAATCTGAGAATTGGCAAAAATTGCGAATTGGAGAATATAGGTTAAAAATCCAAAATATTTCTCAAACACATCAGCGGTGCAAAAAGCCAAAAACAAACAAAACTTGGCAAAAAAAGTAAAAATTCAAAGTTCTGTCCCTTTTGCAGTCGAATGGATTTCCCACTTCCCGGAGCCGCCTTCAGAGCGATTTTTACGCCTGGCCGGTGTCTACGTAAAGCGTACGTTTTCTTTTCTATTATGTAGGAACCACAAAATGGCCAATGTTCGCTAAATAATATTTTCTCAACCCATCAAAAGGGACCCGAATATTATTATTGCGAAACATCCGGCAATTACGCATGTCCCCAGTTCCATTCAAGTTTCGCAATTCTGGGAAAAATTATTTAAAAACCTAAACGAAAAATCCAATAAAAACATCCTAAAAATCTGAAAATTTAAGTGGTCCAAGCGGGGTTTGAAGACACTTTTTCTTCAATATAACGACAGTATCACTTTTCAGACTATTACCGGGTACAAGCAGCCTTTTCTGTGATTGCGCTTACGATCATGTTGTTCGCAAATGGAATGGCAATTTACTCATTTAGGTACAAAATTAAAAAAATAAATAATTCAAAAATTTGAGTACATTTTCAGTCACCACCGCTACATGTATAAACGATTTGTTGGCTTGCTGTTTCTTATCATTGGTAAGCTTTTTTAACTTTTTCCATTTTTGAAATTTGACATTTTTAATATTTCAAAAAAAAGCATGCACTTTAATGGCATTTTTAAGTGCGTTTTCCAGAAGGTGGAATGCATGGGAAAATGCAAAATCCGAAAAGCCCTTTAAAAGGAAAAAATTAAAAAAATAAGGCGTGGGAAAATTCCAGCCAAATTTAATGGATCATATTACGCAGTAAATAGAGGTGCAAATTACCATCGCTGTTAATTAAAAAATTGAAATATTAAAGTGGGAAATTCAAAAAATGAAATTGAGTTTTTTGAAGATAAAAAAGTCTAAATAATTTTAAAAAATCACAATTTTTAAGCTATGTGCATTGTGGTGACCATTGAAGTGCTCATTAACTCGGTAAACGAGTGGAACATTGAGGTGCATAAAATTTCAAAAATCCAAAAATTGAAAAACTTTGTCAGGTTGTTGAAAAGTCACATATGCCGGGCAACTGGGACTATGTGTCCGGGCAGCGTTATGGATCCGCGGTTAAAATTAAAAAATAAAACAAAAAATATCTTAAAAATTTAGGTTTATATGGCCTGGATGGTTGTGGGACTCTACTTGCTCGCAATGATCATATGTAGGCCCCCTAAATTTTGATTTTTTGGCAAAAATTTTCCAAAATATTTTCAGTTTTCCACGCCTCCCACAAGCAGAAGGGCAATCGCGCAGCAACCAGCGAATTTGAATACGAGGACCGGCCCTGCCACATTGGGAGGGTTTAGCGGACCAGCGGATAATAAGAGATCAAAGATCAGATCCAACGAAAGTTTTAAGGGACCAAAGACCAACAGGTCTTGTTGGCTGTAAATAATAATAATAATAATAATCGGACTGAAATAATAAACACAAAACAAAACAATTGCTCATGCACACACATCATATTATGATATATTTAAATGTTCACATTAAACCACAGACCACAGACGTATTTTTTTGATTTATGAGCTTGGTTTTTTTTTATTCATGTTGGAATTTTTCAAAACTTTACTTTAAAAAATCTAGTTTGATAAAAAAAAATCGAGTTTGATAGTTGGTTGGTGACTTGGTGAATGGTGACCCCCCTTGCTCGTCTTGGTTTAAAAACATTTTATTTGTCTTCATATTGGTATTTTGTATCAATTTTGGCAGGGCATTATATATATTGATATATTAAACAAAAAATGTCAAATGAAAAAATGTCTATTTTTTTATCAAATTTTGCAAAAATCTTAAAATTGCTTATAAGCTCATTAAAAAGCAATTTGAAAAAAGATATGCAAAAATTGAGAAAATTTTTGAAAACAAAATTTGATTAATTTAGATCGATATAGTGCCTCAATTTTTAATTTGCAAAATCAATAAGTGTAATAATTTTTTGAACTATTTATTTCATTTTATGCATTTTTGAAACATTTGTTTTCATGTCAATTTTTAATATTGTTCATAAAAAATATGGTTAAATTTAAAAAATATAATAAATAATAAATGAAATTACCCAATCACACATGCCGTACAGTTGGCCAAAGCAAATGACGCGTTCGCTGGGCGCAATGCCACGTTGTTTCATCAGTTCAACCTGAAAAATATATATTGAAAATTGATTTTCAAAAAATTAATTATGAATTAATTAAAATTATTGAAATAATAATAATAAATAAATAATATTAATATTTTTAATTATATTATTTATTATTAAATTTATTTTTTGATTTTCAAAAAATGTTCTTCACTTTTTTGTAAAATTTGAATAATAAAATAAATTTAAACAAAAAAATTACGGCGTATCGAACACTGTCCGCGTTGTGGGTGGCTGCCATCACTGAAACGGTGCCCCTGCCCCGTTGGGCCCACTCCTCAACAATGGCATCCAAACACCGATGGTAGTTCTGAGAAAAATAAATTTAAAAATTTAAAAAAATAAATAAATATTAAAAATTCAATCCAACTAAAAAGATCGAAAAACAAATTTAATTTTGAAATTAAAAAAAAATAAATATTTTTCTTTCTTACATCTGATGTGGCCTGATGACTGGGTTGAATGGGATCTTCGTAGTCGACTGCCGCTGCTCGAAGGCGTTCCTAAACAAATTTTTTCTAATTTTTATTTTTAATAAGAATAGATATTTTTGGATTGACTTTATTTCATCAATAAATTCGTAAATTTATTTATTATTAAAAAACAAACATTTGTTTTTTACAAATGGTCAAATCTTTAAATGTTTTGAAAATAAAAAAAGACATTTTAGTTTGATAGTCACAAAAATATTTGCCTGATCCATGTAGGCGCCTCGGACCAACTTGCAGCCAAAGTGAAAGTTTTCACGGCGTGCCAATTGCATGTCAATGATCAGATTGGCCATCCCGTTCTTCAAATATGCCTGATATGTGTTCAGCACAAAACCGCGTTCATGGTTGTACCTTAAAAAATCAGAGTTTTACATAAAAAATAAATTAAAATTTCAATTTGTTTCGAAATATTTTTACACATTTCATAAAGGATATCTTCAAGTTTTACATTAAAAAATAAATTAATTACAATTTCAATTTGTTTCGAAATATTTTTACACATTTTATAAAGGGTACCTTCGCATAAGTGCAACAGTGAGTCGTGATATGGCCAGCTGGAAATAGGTTTGCTCAGCATCCACCATGAGTCGTACTCCCTTGGAAATGGCATGGTCCGCAATTTTCATGAGGCGACCTGAAAATCCAAATTTTGATAATTCTAAATTTCATATAAAAAATAGTTGAAATTTTAATTTCAAAATTACACCAACCCATCATATTGCTGAGCTCAAGTGTTTCGCGCTCCGTCAAATTGTTCAGGACTGGCTCCAGTCTACCCGTTTTGATGTTTAATACCTAAATCAAAGAAGAAAAAACAGTTTTTAGAAAATCTAAACTCTTTTTTGCTTACCTGGAAAACTTTTTGCAGCTTGCTGGCCTCCACATCCAGCAACCGGCCCCAGTCGAAAAAGTCCACAAAACCGTCGTCGTTGAAGTCGGCCTGCTTGAACCACTCTCGGATGGCCTTGCTGTCCGTTTTGATGCCAAATTCCTTGAAAAAATCCGTAATAAATTTCAAAAATCAAATCTTTCGAAGTCAGCAAATTTTAAGACTCACGAAAATTTGCCTTGACTCAATAAAAATCCAAACCTGAAGTCGATCAAGCAGCTCCTCCTCGCTGATCCGACTGAGCACCAGGTTTTCCCAATTTGAGCCGGTCAGCACCTTGAACAAGTTCTCCATCTGGGCAATTGCTTCGGTCAACTTCATCAGCAAGCGCGGACGACCAAGGGCTGTTAACTAAAAAATTTGAAAATTCTGAAAAATTTAACATCCCCAAACAAATTCCGAAAAATCCAAAATACACTTCCACAGTATACTGATTTGTTGTTTTTTGCTTATAAAATTTTTAATATCATCTTCACGGAAAATAAACCCACTATTTCGAAGCATATGAGGAAAAATGCAAGTCTAGTTTTATTTATCACATTTATCATTAGCTGAATTTGATCATAAATTAAAAAACAAACAAAAAAATCAATATAATTTTTTACCTTAATCGCGGTGAAACCTTGGCCCCCTGTTGCCTGGGCAGTGGCATCAATGCATTGGCAAAAAATGTCAGCGTTCCGATCACATTCACTTTCGCCGCTCTAAACATCTTGAATTAATTTTAAAAATTAAAATTAATTAGATTAAAAATAAAATAATAAAATAAAAAATTTAAATGAATAACCCACTCCCTCCCAGGACTGTCGCGAAAGTAAAAATTTTTCGAAATCGAAAGTCGAAACTAAAAATTGTAAAAGTCGAAATCGAAATAAAACCTCGAAAGTTTCGATTTTCGAAAGTAAAATCGAAAGTCT
>JAQIYK010000055.1:0-23428 GCA_034700465.1 Rotylenchus robustus
TTGAATTCTTTTAAAAACCCAAATTTTTCTTTTTTTAAATTTAACGTACGGGGGTTTCCATGGGCGTAGAATCCGAATCTGATATCAGATTTTGTCAAATCTTTGATTTAATCTATGTTTTTTTAAGATATGATCTATTGTTTGTTTGGTAAAGTAAAAAAATCATAGATTAAATTAATGATTTGACAAAATATGATATCAGATTCGGATTCTACGCCCTTGGAAACCTCCGTACAACCATTTTCAGCTTTTTGAAAAAAAATATTTTGGTTTTTCCAAAGAATTCAAAAAAGGGGGGGCTAAAAAAAAGGGAGGCCTACCTATTACCAGTTTATGCGCCGCGAGCGAGCATATGCATGGTAGTGGTAGTGGATAATATTCATCAACTGATTGTGAGTTTAATAATCAATTTTATCGAAGCCAATACTTTGAAGATGGAAAAACAGGAAAAGGTTATAAAGAGAGTACTTCCGGATTATGGTATCCCCACCCAAAAAAATCATAAAAAATACTAAGATGACCTATAAATGGTTTTCAATGGCGGCGCTGAGCATTAAGAATTTTTTTATAAGCCGGAAGTACCGTGGGGAATCTTAATAAATTATTGAAATTTTCGTTCAAATAATTTGAAAATTAAATTCCAAGATCTCAGTTGATGAATTTTAAATCCCTACCACATATTGCGTCCATACTTTGGTCCACTGTCAATTTGGGTCGCCAAATTTTTGTTTTCTTTAAAAAAAGTGAAAAATAAATTGGATGGGGGGGATTTCTAATTAGTGCTCGCATTGTTTTTTTCTTTTCCGAGTATTTAAAGGTGCGAAATTTCAAGTTTTCTCACCTCTTCACCACCAACTACTTGCTGTCTACACATAACCTCTCAACAACTTGCCATCAAATCAATGATCTTCCCGCCGCTTACACTGCTTTACTCGACGACAACGATGTTCGCAATGCGGTGTTCAACAATGGTCGCTGTCCTGATGCTCGTTGCTTGTTCGCTGTCCGTGCTGATGCAGTGCTGTGGGTGTTGTGCAAAAATCAGGAAGAAAGACAGCTTCGTGAGTTTCTTCGATGTCTTATTCAGTAAATTCGTTGTCTGACTGCCTTTTGATTTAGAGCCAGAAACCAGTTCCTCTCAGCCAAGAACCAGTTCATCTCAGCCAGGAACCAATTCAGCCCAAGACCTTCGCACTCGACGACAAAGCGGTAATGTATAACTTTGGGATAGTTCAACAGATTGAGCTTTTTTATTTTCAGAAGAAAATCAAAGAAGAGGGTTTGAAGAAGGACATAAACGACCCGTATCCGACAATCTCACAAATGCTGTCAACGTGACTAAGAACGGCTTTCAATCGTCAATGAAGGATGGATGGAGGGATGCAGATGTTTGTGAACCTGGAACTGTGCATGGATGGATCGGAAATGTATTGTTCCTTTTTATTTGTTTGTTGTTCATGGTAGATGCCGATCAAATTAAATTTTGTCCAACGATTGTAACTACAATTCAATACAATTTGAAGAAACATCGAAAGATTGTTGTGTAATTTATGTCTTTATTCGCTCTTGGATTTTACCATTTTGTTCGTTAGTAAATATGTTGTTACAAAAATATTCTTCAACGATTTTTGGGTTGGGTTGTTGATTTGGTTACTTTTAACTCAAGAATATACATTATAACATAACGTATAATTATAATAAGCGGCTGGCCCCAAGCCAGGAGTGCATTCTTTTCCTCGTTCCCACCGGAAGACACCCTCTTTCCCATGGAAAAGATTAGAGGCGCACGGGACTTCCGATTAGTCTCGGATGTTCTACCACTGATTGTGAGCTACACCGCTTCCCGGGGAAACTTGGATAATCTCTCACAAAAACATTGTCAGCAAACGATTGGACTTGAGTAGGGTTGGCGGATCAGATATCGGTCGTTTTTGGATCGGATATAAAATACCGGATATGCGAAATTTTCGGATATCCGAAACTCTCGGATCGAATATCCGAGGCTCGGATAATCCGACCCGAAATTTTCGATTTTTCTTACACTTCGATTCTACCTCGATTCTTCGATTTACGAGAAAACAAAGAGACAATGGTGAGAGGAGAGAATTAGAGATGGAGAGGAGAGGCAGAGAACGCAGAAATTAGCGCGCGCCCGTCAACAAAAGAAGGAAAGAGGGAGTGGGCGTGTCACTCCGTCGAGTGCCTATAAATACTTCGCTATTTTCAGCAAATTGTCTTTGACGCTTTGACCAGATTCATTTTCCGAGCGCTCACTTTTCCAAACATATGTACTAGCTTCTAATCAATCTTGTTCCAGTTCCACCTAGTGGAGAAAGAAATTTACTATTCACGCGTACATTGCTAGCGATGTTGGATCCTTCACAATCAGCCCAGTTTTTCGGTCCGGTTTCCGAGAAGTTCAAGGCCGAGTGGCTTCACCAGTTTTGCTGCGATATGTTTGGCTGGCTCATGGAACGGGCGGGGACCCGGAGCTCGGCAGCGGAGGAAGTGAAATCAAGCGGTCAGTGGATGTTCCCGAACCGGACGTGATTCAGGACGAAGTTGTGGTGGAAACACCAAAGCGAGCAATGGCACTCGTTGCTTCGGTGGACCTGTCTACGCGAAAAAGGAGTAAGGTTGGTTCGAGTGCACGTCTCGTTCCAGATGAGCAGTCGGTTCGCCGACAAGAAGGCAATTTATCTTGTTTCACAACGTGGAGACCGAACCATAAAGTCGGCGTCAGCCAAGCATTCATTCCCGCAAAGCGGAGACTTGAATTCAGCACCGGCGTAAGTCGAGAGTACAAGAAGACCAAGCAGGTCGAGAAAACAACTGACCGCAAAGGCCGACCATGGTCTACAATGGCCGAATGGCACATCAACCTGTCAATGATGTTGAAGCAGTTCAGCAAAGAAAGTCTGGATGATGACGTCCGACGTTCGTTCATCCTCAGCACTTACCTGACGATTGATGATAGTCTCAATTATCATTTGCCACCATCTGCATTCCTTGGAGAGTTGGTGAAGTCGATCTCTGGGAATGGACCAGTACAACACGCAACCGCTAGCGCAAGCGAAGGTGCGGGAGACTCAGGTGAATGGCGTGTGATGATGGCCCACAGTCATTCGGAGGAAGCTGTAGCGCGGGGGCCGAACTCAACAACGAGTAAAGCTGCTGCAGGGGAACTTTGGATGACTGATCAGCTGATCACACGCGTTATCCGACGAACAGTCCACGCATTTATGGGCCCTGCGTGCCGACGTCGTCGAGATTGGAGGGAGAAAGGGACATGGTGATGATCCCATTTTAGCCCCGGAAGTTGTGAAAGGCTGGGCCCTCAACGCCTTGAACAATCCTCCGGGAGTGCCCTCTTATTCACCAGGATCTCCGAATGGAGAGAGAAAGGAAAAAGTAACCCCGTCTCGCAAAACGCGGGATGGACCTACATTTTCACAATTCACTGGTAGCATTCACTTCCCATCCCAAAGAAGGAGGTGCACAACAAATTTCGCTTTATTACTCTTTATACTACATAAGTAAGTATTTAGAAACTTTTGAACATAAAAATTTGAAGTGTCGAAAAAGGGTGTTTTCTGGATGTTTTTTGCGTTTTTGTTTGTTGGTTATTTGTAAAATTTTCTGCAGTTTTTCTTGGAGAGTAGGATAGAGTAATAGCTATCGCTGTGTGCATAGCGCAGTGGCCAAAAAACCACGTTACAAAAATTTTATGGACGTGCACAAAAAATTGCCGCTTTTTTCAACAGTAGAACACACGAGCGATTTTTCTTTTTTGAGTATTTAAAGGTTGAAATTTCGAGATTTTCCCACCTCTTCACCACCAACCAACTACTTGCCGTCTAGCTGTCTACATTACATCTGTAACAACTCGTTGACCTTCCCGTCGCTGCCAGTGTTTCACTCGATGACAACGATGTTCGCAATGTGCTGCTCAACAATGGTCGCTGTCCTGATGCTCATCACGTGCTCGCTAGCCATGCTGATGCAGTGCTGTGATTGCTGTCCATGGACAAAAGGCAAAAAGAAGGGCAGCAAACGGATCACAAGAGCCAAGGTATGTATGTTGTATACATTAACATTAACCATGAATAATTGTGTTAGACCTTAAATTTTGTAACCATTTCAGGGTGAACGGATCGTGTCTCGAAAACGACAGCAGCCAGTGAAGCACAAACAACTGCCCAGGCGTCCTGAAGGCAAAGGAAAAAATGATTCTCCACCAGCGGAAACGGCCGAGAGTGGCGTCGGAAAGAAACATGGCGGAACAAAGGAAACGGGAACATACAGATACACCGCAAACACTCAGAGGACGAGGGACGTATCGCAGTGCCAAACCGCAATGAACTCGATGGCAGATCTGGTGGGTTTTGTGTCTTTTTCAAAGTAAATTCATTTTCTGATTACCTTCCTCCTTTAGCATCTCAGCCAGGAACCAGTTCGGCCTAAGACCTTCACACTCGATGACAAAGCGGTAATGGATAAACATTTGGATGGTTCAACAAATGTTTTTTTCGTTTCTAGAAGAAAATCAAGGAAGAGGGACTGAAGAAGGGCAAGGACGACCCGTATCCGACAATCTCGCAGATGATGTCAAAGCGCAGTGACTAGGAGACGCAAGGAACGGCATTCAATCGTCAATGGAGAATGGATGGAAGGATGCGAATGTATGTGAACCTGGAGCTATGCATGGATGGATCAGGATGTATTATTCCCCTTTTTGTTCGTTTGTTTGTTCATTGAATTGTTGTTCAATGATTGTGAAATATTATTGTTACTATATCAACGCATTGATCTGTAAACATGTCTAGTCTATAATCACTATTGGATTTTCCTATTTTGTTCGCTGGTTTTAAAAATTGTTACATATTCATTCAACGATTTCTTGGTGATCAAGTTAATCTGTTGTTTTTACACTCATTTAGGAGCAATTTTTGGATTTATGAGATATGTATTATTTGATATGTTTTGCGTCGGCAAGTGCCCAAAAGTCATTCAGCAAATGAAAGCAAGCAGAAGCAAAAAAACAAATTAAATGTAGATTGAAAAAATTATAATTTACAGGAGAATCGACGATATTTGACAAACAATCATCAATATCATTTAGAGCTCATTTCGCTTTATTAAAAGCAATTTTTCTGCTGATCAGGTTTCTTCTATTACTTTAATTAACATCTAAACATCAAATAGTGCATTCCGCAAAAATGTATACATTTTATTATCTAATCTAATGTGTGTGCACGTATTATTAGTAATGTACGTACGTATCATATGTATGTGTAAATATACTATAGATAGACCAATATTCAAACTTTGTTTTTCTCATTTTTATGCCTGTTCTGCTGTTCGATTTTTCTCATTGTGAGCCTTCTTTTCCTTAGTATTTTCTCTCACAATACCTACCTTCAATGGATGTGCTAACCTACTTTCCTCTCTCTCTCCTTTATGTCTATGTACTTACAAATTTCTACAATCCTATCCCAACCCCCTTCCTTTTTCTCCTGTCTTCCAGCCAAAGATAAAGTAAAGTTAACAGAGAGAGCAGCAAGCAGTAGAGTGAGAACATAGCATGTATGCTCTCTTCTCTCTCAACTTCGCTTTCTCTATCTATCCGGCGGACTCTGACCGACCGACCGATGTTCCAATTCCCATCGCCTTTTCAACTGATCATGATCACTGAAAGATGCACGGTAGGTATGTATCAAAATTATCGTCCAGCATTGCTGATCAAGTATTACACGTTATTTCTGTTCCTTTCTTTCTCTCTTTCGTCCCTTCCTCTCTCTCCTTTCTTTGTGCTATTTTTCATTTCTTTTGCGTCCGCCAACCCCTCCCTCCTTTCCCTTCGTTTCGCTCGCTTTCTTCCTTTACTTATCTCTCTACTCTTTCCCCTCATTTATCATTCCCTGCCTTTCTTTCTTTCTCCTCATGCTTTCTCGCATTTGATCTATTTCTCTGCTGCACACACACTCTCTCTCTCTCTTCCTCTCCTTCTCTTATTACCTTTTCTTCTAAACTCTTCTTGCCTTCCTTTCTTCTTATTGTCACCCTCCCTCTCTCACTCTCTCTCCCTCCCTCCTTCCTCTTACCCTTTCTTTCTTCTCTTACTTTTTCTCGTTCTCTACTGCTCTACTCCTACTCTCTTACATTAGATGTTTCTCTACACATCTCACACTTACTCTCGACTATTCTCTTTCTCTAATTTAGTAAGGAAAAGAAGTGAAGGAGATGATAGATAAAGCATAGAAGTGGAGAGAATAGGAATGTCTCGTCTATTTTCCTCTCTTTTGTGGCGGCTTTACACAGTCCGTCGTGAGTTCGTTCATTGGGGTCGTAAACACCGATCGATTTTTGCTTCGCCCCTTGTTCCTCTGATTCTCTGCCGCTCTCCTCTCTTAAACTCACTATTTTGCACTCACTCTCTCCCGCTTTCCGCCTTCACCGCACTATTTTGACATGTGCATTTTCTCGCACCCATTCATGCGCATGCTATTCAATGGACGATGGCGGCGCGCCCGACGAATCTTCTTCGTGGTATCCCTTCCCTCCCACCCATCTGTCGGCTTGCCGTGGCGGGCCAACGCTGCGGGGGTCAACCAGCCGCCCCCTCATCCGCGCTTCCCTAGGGCATGCCGCTAGCGGCGTGAGTTTTATGCAAATTTGACCGGCGGACAGTGCCCTTTGTCCGGGCAGTCGAAACACAAAAATGAGACGAAATACGCTGCTGATCACGCAACGATCGGACGGCCTCTGATCACGATCAGCGATCAGAGAGTGAATGCAGCGGACTGTAGGCCAATCCGGCTCTTCACTTTAACTTCATTTTGAAAACTGCAATAAATTTGATTGTTCAAATCAAATTTATCGTAGTTTTCACTCATCAACCATTTATCATATAAAATTTATATAAAATTATCGCCCCCAGCCCCCTCGTTCGTGGGGGCTGGGTATATTATAAATTGTAAAAATTCCATTATATAATTTTTTCTTAGCGAGAAAAAATCAAAATTATTGCGCTACCTCATCGAACTCGTCGTCATACTACTACAGAGTGTTCAGTCAATCCCAAAAATCGGGAATATCAACGACAACGGAATAATTCCCTCTTCTCTCGTCAATTCTCGTCACGGTTTCCTACGTTACTACCAACAGTCGGCCAAGCAGCAACGCGCAGCAGCAGAGTCGACTGAATGCCGTATGAGTGGAGTGTTTGACGCGTCTTCCGCGGATCAACCGAAACAGTTCCATCCTCATCAGCAACACCGTCCAACATCATCACAACAGCAGCATCATCTCAACAGTCGGACATCGCCGGCCAAAACCAACCAACAACATCTTGTCGTTGGTGGTTGCGAAGCAGCCGAGAACAGCATCAGCCTCGCAAGAAACAGTTGCGCAAAGGTAGCGCCGGTTGACAGATCGACAACATCTATCCCATCAATAACAACGACAAGCTCAAAGGAGTGTGATAGCGAGGATGGGTATCATAGAAAGGTTTGGATTTTTGGAGCTTATTGGTTTAATTTAAAAAATGTATCATTAATCGAAACCACATTTGGTAGTTTATTCTATTTTTGAAAAAATACTTTTAATGGAAATCGTGAAAACTGAAAATTTAATTTTCAAAAATGGTCAAAATACACTCAATATTTCTGGCGTAGTTGGCGAGTGCCCTTCATCCTTCATTGTTTGAAAAATACACCACATCAATTTCCAAAATTAATAGGTTTTGATACACCTTCCATTGAGTATTTTAGCAAACGACTCCATTAAAGCGGATTTCAACATTGAATTTGGAACTTCACCACTCTTGCGATCTTAATCCGGCACATTCCGATAAGGACGAGAAACGCAACAACTGTACTGACATAGCAACCAGCAGCTTTGCTGTAACAAGCAACGGCCCATTAGCAGTGCCTGGTGGCAACCATTCCCTTCATCATCCATTTTTAGCAACCGACCAACTTCAACGACTGTCTATAATACCGTACCGAAAAAGTGAACCAAAAGGTATCAAATGGACTATTTTTATACATAAATGGAAAAATGAATAAAAAAATTTGCAATGCACTGATGAAATCATACTAAGAATGGGCAAATATTAACGGAAAATATCAAAATTAAAAACGCAATTTTTACTTTAGCTTCAAAAAAGTGATTATTTTAACAGGGATCGACGCGGTATCACATTTCTCGTCAACGCTTCTTGATACCCACTCAAATAACCACTTCATAAAGGAGGAAGTTGTTGGACCTGCCAAGGAGGCTGTACAGGAGGGGCAACACCCCTGGACCGGGGGTTTTGCTGTTCCGGCTGTCCCAGCACGTCTAAGGGCAACATCAGCTACTGCTTCCGAATCTTTACTTCTGACAAAGGAGGAAACGGATATCGAAGAGCAGCGTGGGAAAAAAGAAGACTTATTTCCAGAGGAAGAGTCGAAAGCGAATACTTATACAAAAGAGAGGGAAGAGGTTCAACTAATAAAAGAAGAGGTAGAGGAAGTTGAAGGGCAAGAAGTAGAAGACAAGGAACGGCTAGACAGTGTTCGCGAGTTTGAGATTGAGGAACCGAGCACATCGAAAGCAGGCACAGTTTGCTCAACAACAAGGCTCAGGACTCCAATCAAACCTCTTCGGCTCGCTTTGCGTATTTCAGCTGCAGCTGCATTTAAACTGCGTCGAGTGGCACGAAACCACGTTAGCGCATTGCGGAGAATAGGTAAAATCATATTAACAATTGTTACATTTAACGGATGGAATAGATGCAATATTGTTTATAGGAGTCTGCGCGGTTCAATTAGACCAACGACAGTTTACCACGGATAACTCCCATTCACACTCGCTAACCAACCCACTCAGTCTTGTGCGGATAGCCCCGCGCACCCCGTCGCCAGAAGTTGCGCAACGCAAAGCTCGCCAACAACTTATCCGGCAACAGCAACAACTGCAACATCAGCGAGTCCAACAACAGTTGGCCATCGCTGCACACCAGTTCCGAGCACACCAACTCCCGGCGGAGAATTTTTCTACCGTCAAAGTTCCGCAGCCACAACGTATCTTTTAGAACTTTATCATTTATGTTACACTCGAGAATTCAGATCGGCCGAGACCTCCTCCTCCGCCGTCTGCCACTCCAACTACACCATTTCCTCCTCCTGCAACCCACCATCAGCATCCCTTCCATCCCCGACCAATCCTTCATATGAACATGGATCAACAACAATACAATGCAGGGCCTTCATCCGTTCCATCACAGATTGCAGGCCCATCAGGGAGTGTCCCTAGTGGAGTTGCGGAAAACAGCCCACTTTTAGTCAATCTTTTAAGGTTCTATATTTTTAAATTAATTTGAAAACAGCACATTTTTAGCAACAATCAAAACCTATCTCTACAAAGTACTGTCCCGCAACAGCAAACAATAGCAGCGCAACCTCGCTATGGTGCTAACAATGGTTCTGCGTTACAACAAACAACTAATCCTGCAGCATTGACACCTCAGCAACAGCAGGTTTGTGATGATACATCGTTAAAATATTTAAGTTATTTTTTGAAATAATAAGGATGTTTGTTGGGTTAGTGAATGCCTACAGCTTACAGTTTATTATAATTATTCAATGTTTAGCAGTTGTACCACCAACAGCAACTTCAGCAGCAGAGAATGCAACAAGTTCAGCAGCAGCAGCAAGCTGCAATCATGTATGGTGTGGGTACTCCTGCACATCCTTCGGGTCAAATGCATCCGCAAAACCCGATGATGATACCCGGACATCAACCACCCTTCATGATGCACCCGCAAATGGCTCAACAATTCAGACCTGGCATGCCTAGCGGACCTCCGCCACATGGAATGATGCCTATGGTTCCTGGCGGGATGCCGCCACCATATACTATGGTGGCGCAACAGCCACCACAACAGCAACTAACACCAGCTGGTGTTATACCAACAAAGACACCAATTTTGCAGGGAACCGAAACAGATGAACCGCCAAAAAAGCGGAAACGCATCTCCAAAAAACAACAACAAAAAGTGAGTGAATCAAATTTTCAATAATTTTTCATTATTTTTCTATAATTAAGGAGGAGCGAGAACGAGAGCAACAACAGTTGAGGATGCAACAAGAACAGCAGGCTGCGATGGCTGCGGCTGCAATGCAAATGCGGCACCAACAGCAAATGTTTCTTCAACAGCAGAGGCAAATGACCTTACAACAACAGCAGCAGCAGGGAATACCACCGCATGGAATGATGCCTCCAGTTGGCACACCACAACAACACTATCAACAGCAGCAACAGATGGTCCAGGTATCTGAAGTGGTTGATTGACTAACCAAAATTCGTATCCAAAAAACGGATGCACTTAAAATTTTGATTATTATTTTACTCATCGCGAAACTTTATTGGCCAAGTTGCCAAATATTGCAATTGCAATCATATTTGGTAAAAATCACTTTTCGCCTAAAACTCCTCCACATTGACATTAAAATACTATCTATCAGCACAACGACTTATAAATAAATAAATTAGTCTTAAAATTGCTGAATTTATAGTACCATCAGCAACAACAGCAATATGCGGCTGCAGCTGCTGCTCAGCAACAGCAAAGGCCGAATGCGTTCAATTCGCCGCCGCCCGGAAATGCCTACTTCGCTAATCAGCAAAACACGCCTCCGCATCCTTCTCCCCAACAGCAATATGCGGCTTCAATGGGAATACAGCAGCAGCAACAACAGAAACCTCCTGTCATGCACCCTGCACAATATATGTCACCTCCAGGAAGCATGTGGGGACCACCAATACATCCTCACCAGCAGCAACAAACTGTGCGTGAAAGATAGATTTATGAATACAAAATTTACCGTTTGGTTTAAGCAAATGACTGATTACCAACAACATCCACCTCATGCTGGACAAGCTCCTTCGTCTGTTATGCATCCACAACAGCATTTTCGACCTCCCGGCGGCACACCCGGAAGTGCCAGTGGTCTTGTGTGTTACGGACATTCGCCAGCCGCTACTACTGGTGGCGCACCAACACCCTTCCATTCTCCACCTCCGCAACAGCAAATGGTTGGCACTCCTGTGGGAGGGCACCATACACCCATGGCGGCTGGAGGACCAACACCGCCTTATGGAAACAGTGAAATTTCTGATTTTTCAATTTGTAGGTATGGAATTTATCTTGTTCTATAGGTCAAGGCAGTGGTGGAAGTGGTCAACACCACCTACAGAGTCAACAGGGAACTCCTCTGGATAGTAGCGGAGCAACAGCAGAGCAATCGAGAACAAACACTCCGCAACAACATTTGCCTTTTGGATCAGGGCCGCATTCGATGCAGCAATATTCTCAAACTGCTCAAACGCTTCAACAACAGATGAGTCCAGGTGATTTTTACCAACATCAGCAAAGGTCTGTGCAGCAGCAGCAACAACAACAATCCCATACTCTGATCAATAGACAATCACAACAATTTCAACAACCATCGGCAACCACAGTTTTCCCACAACTATCAGATTTCGCTGAAGGAGATCTCGTCGATGATCTCGTCGTTCCAACTATATCTAATGAAGGTAGGTTGGCTTTTCCATACTATATGATCTTTTTGGTAATTTAGTCGATGATTTTGACTTGGACTCAATTGAACCTATGCGCTATGGAGAACAACACGCCCATCATCCTCAACAGCATCAATCTCAAGATCAGCAGCAACAACAGACAAATCAACGACAACAGCAACAAAATATATTTTCCCAGCAACAACAAATGCATATGATGATGCAACACCAACAACAACCGGGTACGCCTTCTACACTGCCTTTTTGTACTGGAACAACGCAGCATGATGGGTCGCAACAGGTTCAATCTGTAAATGTTCAGGACCATCATCAGCACCAGCAAATGTTGGTTGCTTCGGCGATGCAACAACAACATCAATTACAAATTCAACAACAAATGCAAAATCAAAAGCAAATGTTATCGATTTCTCAGCAGCAGGAACAAAATAATATGGTAGAAACAACTAAAGCCGGTACACCGCATCGTGTCATGAGTGGGCCTTCTTCCACCGGCCAACAACCAGCAAAACAAAAAGAGGTCAAAGCTATTTGAAGTTCTATTTTAATTTATTGTTTGTTCAGGAAAAACACCCTTCTATGAGCGTAGAGGATAGACACGCAGCAGAAATGGCAATGTTGCCAGATCGATCACCTCAACTTGGCGACAAGCCATTAAGTCCATCCAAGCTTAGCGAGGCGCAAGATCGGAATGTTACTGATGCAATAGCATCAGTGATGGAACGGGTGGCCAAATCGTCATCAACAGGAATTGTTGTTGGGAAAACAGGTGTGATTTTAGCATGTACCTTAAATAAGATACATTACAGTTTAAATTTTTTACACTTTTTGGTTTTCTTTGTCCAGTTATTACATACAAAGGCATGATCCAAAAATTTGATTCCGGCAAAATTTAAAAATCATAACTTCTTTGAAATATGCCAAATTAGATCATTTTACATTTATGCAATTATAGTATTCTTTGGTTTTGTGAACATATTTGGTGTTTTTTTAGGTGCTGGGAAAGTGAAGAACCAAACAACCAAACGAGGCTCATTGAACAGCGGACAACAAAATCAGCCTCATCTTCAGTCCGCGACAGCTCCGAGCAACGCCTCTCAACAATCGTCATCAATTTCTCGTACGCCAACTCCGCAGACTCCTAGCAGTAGCGGTGGTGGGGCGATGGCAGCAGCAACAACAACTGGATTTGGCGGAGGCAGAAGTGAACAAGTTACGATGACGATGGAAAGGAAACCTTCTCTGGGCGCTCTTTCTTATCCACCATCACAGCAACAGCAGCAATCAGCTGGTACTGGTCCGGGAAGGCCATTTTCATACCCGGCTCCGGGAACAGCGATGGCTGAGAACGGAAATGGAGGAGGAATAGTGCAACCCCATCTTGTCAGGGGACGTGCAGCCACTTCCGGGTCAAATTCACCTTTCCAGACACAGTCTGTTCAACAGGTGAATTGTTTGATGATTTGGTGTTTCTTTTGATTTATTTGGATTCAGGCTTTGGCAGACTCCTCCACCTCTACATCCACAACACCGACCACTGCCTCATCGGTTGGTGGCGGTCCTTTTGCACAATTCAACGGACACTTTCATGCACCGACATCGCAATACACCCCGTCCAGCTCGACTTCACCACCAGCTGAAAGAAAAACTCCGCTGTCCGCCCCTATCGGGAAAACTAACGAGGTCATTCTTATACGGTATAACAAAAAAATTGGAAGTCAGACTGTCTTTTTGGAATTAGACTGGAATCATAAGGTACTTAACAAATTCAAAGAATTTTTGACTTTAGTTTATGCGCTTCGATCCGTTCACTGCGGACACAACGTTCAGCATGCAAAATTGCAACCAGTTGATGGCCGTCAAGCAACAACAAACATCCCAACGGAAACGTAAAACAGATAAGAGCGAAGGTGGTGAACCCCCGCAGCAACAACAGTCGAGGAAAAAAGCGTCGAAGGAGAAGGGAAATGGCGGAGGAAGAGGAAGTGATGATGGTGCCGTTGCAGCCACCACCGCTGAGAACAATTCATCGACAGCATCTGCATCCACCACAACAACGGCAACGAACACCTTGAACATGTAGTTGCATTTACTCTAGCTCCAGGATGCGCGACTCTCCTCACTTTATCCTAGTCTGATCATTCTCTCCATTGTGCTGCTCAGCAATCTCACGACTTGATATGAATGGCTGTATTTTCCCTCCCCCTTAGCTCATTTGTGTTGCTGATCCTCCCCCAACACCCGATTTCATTTGCTGCTGTGATGTGTGTGATTCCCATGTTCCTTTTTCTTACGAAATTTTTATCCAATTTTGCTGGCATTCGGAATCCGTATCACTTTCGATACACACTCTCACTAGTCTCTACCAACTGAAAATATTACGGCACGTTTGCAAATAGCACCGATAGGAATAATAGGCCTTACTCCGCCCGCGTTTCTCAAACATTTTCCTCAAAATCCACATGGTACTCCCGATCAATGTATCTCCTTTCTGACTGAAACAAACCAAATAAGTAAACAATAGATACAACGGACATTGCCATACCTTCCCAATTAATTTACCATTATTCGCATGTTTGTTTATTCGCAAGTTGTCTGTCCTATTCAGTTCCTTACACTTTGTGAAAGTGTTAATTTGTGGTCGAAGTAAGAAAACAATTCTGAAAAATGCAGCAAAGTGTTTGGAATGATCGCGCAATAAATACTTAATGTTCCCCTTCCTCCTTCTGGTGGGACCGCCGGCCCCGCCGACCAGCCTCGTCCTCACTTTCACTTTATTTATGCAAATTCGTCTCCGGTCCCCCCTCCCCCTTCCCTCTCCCCCGCCTGCTGTGTCCCATTTGTCCCCTTCTCCCCGCCCGCGCTGCTCTTCTGTTTTTCTGACCAGCCAATCATCCGATATTTTGTAAATATCACCACTACCTTAATCTGTCCCTTCCCCCCCCCCGTCCCATCTGATTAATTATGTCCGCCATTTGTGTTTTGTCGGTCAAATTTCGACACTGATGGGACGGAATGCAGCATATTATTACTATTTCTATTCTACATATATACTATTATCCCCACTCTCTCTCTAGTTCCTTCACACGACCACACAAAATGTGTTTAATTTTCAACAAATTGTCGCCAATTTCAGCCAACACGCATTGGATTATTATTATTGCGAATTTATTATTATGACAGAAAATAAAATCTAAAAATTGCGTACCCTCTTTTCTTAACCGAATTCCAGAGTTTTAGAGTGCGTGTTTTAAAAATCAGTTACCAAAAGGAATGAAGGGGGGAAGGGAAGAAGAGGTTGATGTCAAGGGTTTTAGACAGGGTTGTTCACGGGGGGATCCCCGTGAAAACGGGGGCTGGTCCCCCCCGCCATCCCCGTCCCCGCGGTTTGAAATACGGGGTCCCCGAGGACAAAAAACAAAGGAAATTTTTAGCTCAAATTTTTTTCAAATTGTACTTTTTCCCCATTTTTTCTCCAAAACCCGCTTTTTTAGTTAATAATTGTTAGTCAACATAGTAAATTAAAACATTTTGGCGATAATTTTTGACAAAAGTTGTCAAAATCTGGCTAAAATTTTAAAAAAATTTTGAAAATTTTCTCATTCTTACCAGTGCATTTTTCGTCCCCGCGCCCCCGTCTCCCCGCGCTCCGTCTTCCCCGCGGCCCCGCGCGTCCCCGAGCTCCCTCTCCCCGCGGGGACGTTTCCCCCCCCATATTTTCAAAAAACACGGGGATCCCCCCCCCCCGTCTATGGGGATGTCCCCCCGTGAACAACCCAACTTACTATTAAATCTTTTTCCTATTAAAATTTCTTCATCCCATATTAATTTGCTTACAAAAGTCGCCTTCATGTCGCACTGTAATCCACCGCTGCGCACATTGAAATATTTGTGCACATCGCCCATTTTGGGTGGTGAAAAATCCATGAAAAATTGCCACAGTTTCATATCTCCGTCCTTTAATTTCTCCGTGTTGTTAAACTGCTCCCACCATGTCGGCGGTTCACCAACATATATGTCTTCACCGTTGACACCGCTAATTGTTGTAATTGGCTTTCGTTGGTCACCCATATGTATGGTGAAGCAATTGCTCTGGGCAACCTTTATTGGAATATGATAGCTGAAAATGGTAAAAATATATGTATTGTTTGTTACCATCATCTGCTGATGAATAAAATTGCAAATGATATTACATAAATAAAGTTTAATAATTAACAAAAATACCCGTCTATATATTTTTTTAATTTATTGAAATTTTCAAAAATATATGTTAGTTCCTCTAACCCATATGTGTAGCGCCCATTCACGCCCATTCACGCGAGTTGCATATTTGCCTCTGCCATGCCTAATGCCTTAACCCCGTATCTAACAACAAGCAAGGTACCTACATACTTATCATTATCAATTAGCGGGGGTGGGGCAAATACCATATTTCCTCTAATTATCGCCCCCTCCTAATTTCCGCCCCTCCTCGAGGGGTATTGAAAAATTCCTGCCCTCCCTCTAATCTAATTTCCGCCCCATCCTAAGAACCTGATTTTTTAAAATTATTTTTCTGAACATGCTTGTAAAAATTTTGGCAAAAATCAAAATTTTTGATAAAAAAATCAATTTTGTTGACAATTAAGGTGAAAAATGACAAAGTTGGATAAAATTTCAGTGTTTTGATGATTTTTTTTGAAAATTTTAAGAAAAATTGTAATTTAAAAAAATCGCACATTTTTTGGACCAAAAATGCCAAGTTCTCTGTTAATAATGAAGGGTTGGGTTCGAGATTCTACTCAAATATCATTTATAGTAATTTTTGTAAAATAAAATTATAAAAATAATTTTTTAAATTTTTTATACCATTTTAATACCAATTTAATAGATCGAAAGGTGAAAAGTGGGGTTGAGTTCACCGGACACATTTCTAAAGATGGTTTGGAGCCGACGGAAATTGCGGAACTCGAACATCAAGCCGAATCTGCACCAACTAAAGCAGAAAATAAAGGATTTTTTTATGGAATAAAGTTAGTTTTATGCGTAAATTTTTAGCTATTATACTTCCTCTAAAAAACTTCAAAAGATGATGTTTTTTCAAAAAGATTTTTCATAATTTTATTTTTCATGGATTTTTTTGAAAAAATTGAGTTAAAAAATAAGTTCTCTCCCTTTAAATCCTCCTAATATCTCTCCATCTCGAGGTGGTGTTAAACAATATCTCCTCAGAGACTTTTCAGAGAAATATAATATTTTAAAATTAATAAAATCTAAATTTTACACTTTTAATAATTGCGTGTTAAAAAAACTCAAATGTTAAAAAATTGGTGCAAATTCTTGCTAATTTTTTATTTTGCAAAAACTCCGAATTATTTGAATTAACAAGTATTAATCCTCAGTTCGGGGGTCTGAAAAAAAACAATCTAATAAAAAATATTATTATTAAAATTTATGGAATTTATTTTTATAAAAGCGAAAAAAATAATCTAAAATTTTTGCACAATTTTAGAGATTTTTTGTCAAATTTTGCAAATGTTAATGTGAAGATTAATTGTAATCATTTTATACGCAAAGTTGAAGAGCATAGTGATGAGAAAATTCGGAAGGCACAAAACGAAGCGGGTAAAAAACGGAAAATAAAATAATATTAAAAATTAAAAAATTTATTTAAAAAAATAAACTATTTAAAATTGCTATAAAAATTTCTGCAAATAATTTTTTGCATTTTCAATAAATTTTAAAATAATATTATATTAAAAACATCAATTATTTAAAGAAATTTTTAGTAAAAACTATTATAAGCATTATTAGATAGGTAGGTATAAAAAATAATTAATATTACAACTTCAAAAAATGCCTGGCCAGAAATTTAAAAAACCATAAATTTTAAAGGTCTATTTTTGAGCTTTCGCTTATTATTTTTTGTTTTGTTTTCTGAACGTAAAACCGATCGAACCTTATGGAATATTTTTGTCAAATATATTTTTTGATCAAAACTCCCCCCCTTGGTCTCTTTTTATTTTATTATTTTTTGATCAGATTGTTCTCTATTTAATGTTTAAAAATATATAAATAATTTAATTAAATTCAATTTTAGGTCAAAATATGAAGCAGCTTTGTGAGGACATGAAAAAACATTTGGGAAAGGATGGAGGGGCCAAAATTGACGCAAATTTGCTGAAAATAATTGACAATGCAATTGCGCAATTGGAAAAAGAATATGGAACAGTGTTTGAAGGGGAGGAGCTGAAAACCAAAAAGGCAAATAATTAATAAGCTAAATTAGCTAATTTACCGTATTTCCTCTAATAGTACCTCAGGGGGTTATATTTTTCGAACCCCCTAAAAGTAAGGGGTACTGTTGGGTGGGGTGGGCGAATTTTAAATAGAGGGAAGGATTTATTTTTAGTGGGCAAAATTTTCAATAGTGCTATTATTTATTTCAAAATTTTCGAAAAAAAAATTTCGAAAAACAAATCATACTGTATTTCCTCTAATAGAACCCCCGGGGTTTTTATTTTTCAATACCACCGGAAGGGGGCTCTATTGGAGGGGGGTTCTTTTAGAGGAAATACAGTAATAAATTCTTCGAAAATTCTACAAAATTTTTGAAAAAAGTTTAGTAGTAGGAGAGTGTTTAAGTTTTTTAGACTTACTTGTTATGTTTCATTGACATTCCTAAACAAATAATTCAAAAATATAGGACAAATAACCCACTAATAAGAGGTATTTTATTGGGAGGGTGAGTTAATTAATTTGAGGTTTAAAAATAATAAATAATTAAATGCAAAATTTTGCGAGTTTTTTTTATTAACTTTCCACGATTTTTATTTTTTGTTAATTATATTCTAAAAATATCATATCAAAATTCTTTTATTTCAAAAAATTAAAAATATTTTTTGAATTTTTGGCTCAATAAAAAATGATTGAAATTATTCTTTTTGCTTTTTTTCCTTCCATTGTCATATCTTTTTATGCGATTTATAATTTGTATAGAATAACATCATGGATGAATATAAATATACTATTATACTATTATACTTTACATACATATATTCTAGACACCCCTTCAATTGATTGACTGCGCAATTTGGTCATTTGCCAACCGTGTGAATAAGCCAGCCGATTATTTGCTCAACAAAGGTCGAGGCACCAAAATGTTTCGCCAAAAACGAAATGCACAAGCCATGATGTTTGCCCTGCATAAGGTTAAAAAAATAAAAATTATAAATTAAAACTTTTAATATTTAATATTTTTTGTTTGGATTTTACTTTTTAAATTTTCCCCAAAAAATAAATAAATAATCTAAAGAAAGCAAAAATTTAAAATAAAAAATTAAATAAATTTCAAATTTAATATTTATAAAAAATTATTAAAATTTTATTATAAATATTTTAAATATTTAATTTTTAGTTTATTCTTGACAAAAAACAATTATATTTTATTAATTTGATTTTATAAAAAATTAAGGTGCATAAATTCGTAAAAGACAGAATAGGGGAACATCCTGAAGGGCTGCTAGATGTTAACCAACACAAAAAGTTAGCATAATTTAAATAATTTTTAATCATAACAAATAATTACGAATATATAGTCGTTAAAAAAGTGTCAATGCGTGCATTTAATAAAAGTCGATTTAAGGGTAATCGGGGGCGAGGAGTTCAAATATGACCTTATTTTTGAGAAATGTCCCATAATTTTCAATTCACTTTTCGTTAATTAATTAAACTGTTAATTAAAATTAAGAAAATAACAATATTTAAAAAATATTTTATTTTTCAAATAATTACATTCCACCCCTACCCGAATCCCAGACCCCATACTAACCAAAACACCGGGGTTTACTGTAACAATAACAAAAAACCGCGAAGCCGGAAAATATACTCCTAAATTTTAAGGAAAATTTCATATTTAATATTTTTATTTAAAGGATGAGATTAAAATAAAACAAAAATCTCAAAAATAACAAAATATTGAATTTTTAAATTGCTTAACCTATATTAATTATTATCCATTTTTTAATTTAAGTGTTCAACACCAGCAACAATATGGCCAAGACAACTGGAACTGGAATAGCATTATGGCACGTGTGCTTATCGTAATCGCGTATGGTGTCGTTTCGCACATGGTGTGCGTATGGTGTCGTTTCGCGTATGGTGTCGTTCCGCTTTTCCAACCCGTCGAGTTTTTCTCTTTTTTTGCAACTTCCGAGTTTGTCTTTACATTTGTCGAAGAATGTCTGCTCCAAGAAAATATTGTTCCATAAGAAAATATTGTTCCATAAAAGGGATGTGCCAATTTCGACATTGAAAATTTCGACATTTTCGACATTACCATTTTCATTATTATTATTATTATTATTATGGAAAAATTCAAAAGTTCAGAAAAATTTGAAAGAAATTATAGATTTACAAAAAATCGATATTCTAAATTACGAAATAATTCACTGGCTATGGCTACTGAAATTGCCGTTTATTGTCGAAATAATTACTTTCGAAATTTCCACTATCGAAGTTTCCCATTGTCGAATATTCTTACCCAACCCCCATAAAAGGCAACAAATGTTGTGTTCAATGTTGAGAAAAACGAATTTTTGACTTGACAAATTATTTTCAGCAATTTTTTTTCAAAAATTTTCAGATTTTCCTTTCACTCAACTCTTAAACAAATTTTGACTTTAATTCGGACTCCGACTTCAATTCGGATTTCGACTCTCAAATATTTTTATTTCCAAAAATCAAACACCAAAATAAAGATTTGTACAAAATTGAATTTTTAAATTTTTTTCAAATATATATATATATATATAATTAAATTTAAACTTGACAAATGACAAACAAAATTTAAATTTATTTTATTATGATCTATTTAAAATTAATTATTTTAACAGAATTATTGATTTTTTCCAAAAATATTGGCATTAGTTTATTTAAAACCTGGCTTAGTATTATAATTTTGTCCACTTTTTATTGAATAACATTTCTTTTGGGGCATTTTGATCATTAATTTTTTATTTTTCATAAATAAAACATTATCAATTTTTGGCTTCTTATAATTTATAATTGACAGATCGCACAAATTTTTAGTTACAATTTATCAATTTAGGTTACAATTTATCAAATTTGATTTATTAGGGGGCTGGGGATGATAATTTTTGTATTATTTCAATCTGGATTTATAATTTCTGTCTAAATTGACTTACTCCGATTTTTTGGCTTTTAGGGATGCAAAATTGCGGAGGCGCAAAAACGGGAGGCGCAGCTGTAGGCCTGTTCACATCGTCTCGGGTTGCGGGTCTCGGAGTTATGTTAACACCCGTTCACATCATCGCGGAGTTTTATTGCTGGTTCACGGGTCTCGGAGTCCGTTGCGGATCGCGGGTCGTGTGGGTGTGGAGGCGCAAATGGGGAAGGCGCAAATGTGGAAGGCAGCGCAAAATTTTAACAAAAAATTGGTTCATGTGGCTGTACGGTTTTAGCAATAAATGCTAGTTAATAATAATTATAATGAAAAATTGACAAATTAATTGTATAGGTTCTAATTAACCATCAATTTAAATTTAACAAAAGTTGCAAAAGGAAGTTACAAATTTAATATAAAAAGATGTTAAAAATTAACTGAATTGAATTTAACAAAAAGTTGCAAAAGGAAGTGACAAATTTAATATAAGAATAAGAAAATGTTAATAACTTTAAAGCTAGCGTGACACGGTTAAATATACCATATATTTAACGTGGAATTCGAATCTAATAGACTCGGATTGTGGATCCATGTGATAGGTTATTTATATATTAAATTCGAATAAATATATTTCGTTATGCCCACCAATAACATTAGTTTGCTGTTTTTTGCTTTTAAAATATAATTTTCGTATAAATTTGATACGAAAAATTCCTAAATTTTTCTTTAAAAAATCGCCAAATTTTCGTCGAAGTATAAATAACCAAATTTTAGAAATTGTCATAGTTTTTTACCCAAAATTATCAACATTTTCTAATTTTTGTAAATTTTCACCTAAAACTATCAATATTTGCCTAATTTTTTAAGTTTCACCAATAATTTAGTAAAAATATCTTAATCAATTTAAATTGTTTTAAAAAATTAAAACCATATTTATTTCAAACAATATATACAATTACCGTATTTCCTCTAATTGTCTCCTCAATTCTAATAGCCCTCCTCAATTAAACTGGTGGCTTTTATAGCCTTTTATAACTGTTGATTTGGAGTTTGGACACGGATCACGGCTTAAGTAGTAATTTTGTATTACATTTATTCCGTTCAAACATTTTATAAATTGCGTATAAATAGTATATTTAGTTAGCTTTTTTGCAACATATCGCATTTTTCGAACAATTTAGCTAACTAATTTGAATTTTAATTATTTAATTTGCTTATATAGCTTTTTCAAAGTTTAAAGAAGAGTAGCTAAAGAAAACGAAAAATAAAACATTAAAATCGTACTCAAAAATCGCATATATATATTCGCATTCATTCATTTTTTTGTTTCATTTCATTAATTCACATTTCATTATAAAAAACATAAAATCTATAGAAAATGATAAACATTACTGTTCAATAATTATAAAACGTGCCTAGATTTTTATTTTATTCTAATTGAAATATACAGAAAAGGCATCATCAAAAAAATAAGTTATCAAAAGCTGCTGTGTTGTTTCACATTAATTAAAATTAACATTCATTTAACATGTTTTAATTTTGGTTGTCGTTGAGCTTGTTTAGTTTAAAATTTATTTTTATCATCAAATATAATATCTAATATTAATAACAATTACTTTATGGGTTTATATTTATTAAAAAATAAAACATTGAACAAAATAAAAAAATAAAAGTATACGGCTAAATATTGACCAATATTAATTTATGAACTTAAATTGATAAATGTAAGAAAAAGTTACCGATTTCATTTTCAATGCAATCAAAAAGAAAATTGGAAAAATGCCATTAATAAACATTGTTGGACGTTGGACGTTGCTTTTAACAAAAAACTTGGAAAAAATCGGATGCGTAAAAATCCAAATTTAAGGTACAATGTCGTTTCCCGAAAAAGTGCAAAATGGGGAATTTTAAATTTGAATATAATCCAATTTTCCGAAAAACACAAGATTTGGCAAAAAAAAATTAGATTGAACACTCACATCAGATAAACCCCGCTATGAGAGTGGTTCTTGCTTGCTTATGTTTATTTATTATTTCAATCAAAGCGAAAAAAGTATATAAGTTGTATAATATAAAGGATCTTTATGGGTTTTTAATTTGTGCGTTGTGTTGTTATTCGCTTTAATTTTTAGAAAAATTTGCAATATTACTATAAATTTTCAAAGAACAATAATATTGTTTAATGCATAATTATTACTTTAACATAATTTTATGCCTAGGTTCACGCATAAAAAAAAATAAATAAAATTTAATCTAAAATTGGGTTGATTTTTTAAATTGAATTTTGAGAAAAAATTAATTTTATTCCAAAAATTTCAGGTTTCTGGACGGTTGGTTTAAATTTCTCGAGTCGGGGTTCGGAGTTGAGAAAAAGTGCTGCAAAAAAGGCGACAAAAAACATTTCCATTCCATCCAATCTCCGTTCGATTGTCCAATTTGGTTTCCCCAATCTTATTTTAAAAATTTTGCCTAATTTTGTAAAATTAATTTGCTATTGTTTTTTTTATTAAAACCGAAAAATTTTGAGTTACAATTGGTACTGTTCGAACTTCATGGGGTGTACACGTTGAGGGCAGAATGGAATAAGTTAGATAGCTAATTTTCTGCATTAGGAGGTTTTCGGGAGTGAGGAAGGTGCTAGGGCGTTAAAAAACCGCCATTTAGAGTGAACATGCCAAA
>JAQIYK010000056.1:0-23276 GCA_034700465.1 Rotylenchus robustus
TCTCTCCTCCCCCAGACTCCCCACCCCCCCCTCCCCCCTCTCCCCCCCCACCCCCCCCCCCATCCCATGAGTCCAATTTCGTGCCACCTCATCCACTGTCCTCTTCCTTCCCCGTTCCTCTTCCTTTCATTCCACTTTCCTCTTCCTTCCTCTCCCCTCTCCTTCCCCTCTTCCCCTTGTCCATTTCATTTTTTCATTTTTTGTTTGGATTTTCTTCTTCCGCGATTCTTTCCAATGAAATGGTACTGGATAACACGGGTGGGAAGGATGAAAGAATGGTTTCTCCTTGGGAAGGATGAAAGAATGGCTTCTTCTCCTCCAAAAGGGTATTTTGGATTTCAATTCCAACGCAAACATTTAATTGTCCCAAACAAACAATTCACTGCGGACAATGGATACCCATCCTCTTCCAACAAAAAACGGAAACTGACAACGGGCCAATAAATTGTGCTTTGGTGTTGGTACAATACAATCATAGTTTACCTGCTGGGCACGTGCATTATTCCGTCAGAACTCGGCACATGGGGTGGGTTTATGCCAAAAAAATTAGGTTTCTTTTTTTCGAGAGAAAATCCTTTTTGGCAAACATAACATTGGGTGGGTGAAACCTTCCTCCATTCCCAATTTGGTGCCTAATTTGCTTCAAAATAAAAATCTCAAAAGCATCAACGATTATATTTGCAAAGCATTGAAATGGCAAATTTTGGTTCCGTGATGATGGAGTTCTTCTTCCTTATTAGAACTGTTTTGGCATTTGTTTTTTGGCTGTGACGTGTTCTCGCGCACTCCCTTCCTTCTTCCTTACTCTCTTCTCTTCTCTTTCCTTCCTTCTTCCTTATTACTCCCTCCTCTTCTCTTCCCTTCCTTCTTACTTCCTTCTCCCTTTCTTCCTTCCTTCCTTTTTCTTCCCTTCCTTCCTTCTTCCCGTCCCTTTCACTTTTTCCTCCTCATCATCTTCATCATTTATCGTCTCCTTCCTCCACATTCATTCCCGGCACCCATTACACCATTCATTGCCTCGGGCGTTTGTCCCCCCTCCGTCTGTCCCTTCCCCCCCTCTCCCCTCCTTTCTTCTCCTGTCTCCTCCCCCCCCCCCCCTCTCCGTCACCCGGAAGCAAATTTCCCCCTCCGTCCATCTTCGATCCTCTCCTTCTCCCCCTTCCCCATTAACCCCACTTCAGCTTCAACTCAATGCAAGCTAACGAGTCCAACTTTCATTGCAAATTTCTGTCCTTTTTTCTCCCACCTATTTTTTCAATCATTTAACCCCCCCCCACATTTTTCTTACCAAATCCTGTTTTTTATCATATGTTTTTTCATATGCCTTTTCTCTGTGTTTTACATATTTCTCAAATCCCAAATCCCAAGACATTCTTTCCAAAATATAGACAATAAAAAGGCTCGGCTTCATCCCATCCCATCCCCTCCAAAAATGCATTTATTCCGACTGAACAACACGCGGGACAATTTATGCGTTCACAACGAGTCCATTTTCGCCAGTGATTTACGACTGTTTCTGGTCGGCATCGTCGGCTCCTCCGTCTCAATTGTAAATAAACAAAAACGGAAAAGGAAAGATTGGGGCCAACAAATGGGTTTCGGGGTGGGAGAATGTATGTGTTATTTGATGTGGGAGTATATGTTGTTTATTGGTTTATTCGTTTGTTTGTTTATTGTTTACCCAACACATTTTGCCAAAATTGGAAGCAATAAACGAAAAGAAAGACCAGACTGTGATTTATGAGATACCGTATTTTAATAAGTACTGTACTCATACGGGCTTATACAAACAAACTACAAAAACAGTATGATAAACTCAGATACTGTACATTAAATGAATACAGTATCATACGCATGTACAAGTACAGTATGACAAACTCACTTACTATCTTTAATCTGTCCTCTAACTGTCTACCCCACTCTCTCTCACTTTTCCAGCTGTCTGTGCTCGCCAACCTGCTCCTCTTCTACGTGTTCTCCACCTCGCGCAAGTTGCGTCGTCAGAACTACGTCAACCCGGTGCTGCTGGCCCTGTTCGACGTTGTTGTTTCGCTGGTCTATCTGTTCATCTCCCCCGTCCATTTTGTTGCCCATCGCCTCGGATCTGCCCCGTTGGCTGCCTTTTGGGCTTGGAACATGCCCATTCTCTACTGCATTGAGGCAATCACTGAATTACATTACCTAATTCAAATGATCAATTAAAATAAATATTGCTAAACTACTCAAAAAGGTTCTCATTCAATGGCGGTGATCGTATGCAATTTTAACGTAGATTTATCATTCTGTCAATAATTTCACATTTTTCCGAATATTTGCATTAATTTCAGCACTTTGCTCTGACTGTGTGCAATTTGCTGTTGGTGGTTGCAAGTTTGGAGCGTTTTCTGGCGAACGGTCCCCTCTACTCTCAGGTCTTTTTTTGATTTCCGAGACCGCGAAGGAATAATATATGCTTTAGATATTTGATCCTTACTTTTAATCACTGATCTTTGACCTTGCCTCTGATCTTTGATCTTTTTTCGTTTTCAGAAGTGTGTGTTGGTGTGCATTGTGCGCAACAAGCCCTACGTTATCGCCACCATTCTGTCGGTTGCCTTCCTCCTCAAGGCCTCCCTTTACTTCGAAATTGCACTCATCCAACTGCCCCAATGTTCATCCTCCGCCGCAAATGATGATGATAATAATAGGTATGTTGTTTGGTTTTTCAATATCATATGATAACATATTCTTTTGTTGTTGTACGGTTACGGTATCATATGAATTAGTAGCTATGGTAGATACCAAAGGAATCATATGGGTTACGGTATTCTGAACAACTGAAATGGTTTTGAAAATATTTTCAAAGTTTAAACGACTCAATATACTGACAATGACATTATTATTTTGTTTGTTTGTTTCAACAATATTGCCCCCATTTCTTGACAGTGTCGTGTTCCCGGTTTGGCTGGCGGACAATGCCAGTCTGTTCCAGGCACTGCGTTTTTGGACCCGCAACTTTCTCACCGTCATACTGCCCTTTGTCATTTTGGCCTATTGCAACTGCAAAATTGTGCAGCAACTCAGACGAAGGCGTAAAATGACACTGATCAGCGGTAAATAATTAGTGGATCAATGATGATGATCAGATCAATAGCCAATCAGATTAATCAATCAATAAATCAATCAATCAAATTATCATAAACTCAATAATTAGTCGATAATTCAAACACTTTAGCCGAATTGTCGGGATCGTTGGCTAATTTTGGCCTTGAATCTAAGTTGGTTGCCAAGGATTGGGACGACAGCAACAAAGGCACAGAAAGTCAAAAATTGAATCCAAAGACGCTGGTTGTTGCGCATCGAAGCGAAGAAAAATGGCAATTTGAATTTTGGGAAATTTTAAAAAATATATTAAAAAAAGGAAATTTAGGCATCCAAAGATCAGATTGGTGCAGAAGGGTACGACACAGGCAAACACCGAGGCAGGAATGATGCTGGAACCAACAGCAATTGTGCGCAACATTCACAACAAACATCGATACCAGCGGAAACAACAACAGCAACAACAAATGATTGGACGAATTTTGAAAGGGTAAAATGACAATAATCTGTTTAAATTCGAAGATTCAAACTAATTTTAACCTTTAAAGCCCTTTTGGGTCCAAAAACTTCGGTCTCGACGGTGAAATGAGGAGCACAACAACGATGGAAACAGCCCAGCCTTCAAAAACAACAAATGCAACAACAGCAACAACAACAACAACGTTGTCCAGTCCGTTCAGCAACTTTGGGGTCAGAGTGGCCACTCGAACACTTGTCATGGTCAGTTAGTTGTTTGCTTGGGCCAAAATGGATTAGATCTTAGATCCGATCTGAGATTTGAATATCGAAACCCTTTCCTATTGCTGGGCTGTTCAGGTGGTCGGCTGCTACCTGATCTCCAACTCGATGTCCACCTTGCTCAGCATTTGGGAGTTCTTTGACGTCCAATTTCTGCGCCACAACAATTTGCGCGCCTATCTGATGGCGTCGGATGTTGCCGCATTGGTTGGTGCCATTCTTTACTTTTTGCCCATTTTGTTTCATTTTTCCTTTTTGTTCTTTTTCCCATTACAAATGTTCAACAAACTCTCTTTTTCCCCAATTTTTTTACCAATTTTTTTTTTCCATTTTTCCTCCTTTTTCTCCACTTTTTTAATGCCCTTTTTCTTTTCTTCAGCTGACCATTTGCGGATGTGCCCTCCGACTGCCCATTTATGTGTGCAACGATAAAAGAATTAGAAAGGCCATTTGCCGAGCATTGATTCGCTTCCGATTTTGTTGCACCAAATCAAGGCCCGAAGAAATTGTGCGGCGGGGCGAAGAGGCCGAACACTTTTTGGAAAAGGTAAAATTGGGAGTTGGACTGAAAAAAAAGAAAGAAATCGGAATACTGTAGAATGAAGCAAAATGGCCATACATAGTATACCGTATCTTATGAGATACAGTATCCAATAAAGCATTTAGTCCACCTTATTATTACAGTACTCCATTGTGATTGTGTCGAACAGTCTGCGCAGTAATTTGACCGGCGTGCTTAGCCAATTCGACTGGGGCACATTCCAAGGTGAAAGAGTGGGCAAGTAATGTTAAAGGATATCATGTCATGTCATATTATTATTATATCATGATACGGATATGAATAGTATATATTTGCATAATTTCAAATATCGTTTAAGGAAAGCGCAGCTTTGACCAATTGGCCGTTCTGGTGCAAGACAGGAAAAAATTCCTTGTCCAAATGACAATAAACTTGGGTGCTGTGCAGAGAAGGAGAGCATCGGTGGAGAGAATGGAAAATGAAGAGAGCAGCAGAGAAGCAGAGGAGGAGCAGAGAGACAGTGGAGAACATGAGGATAAAGAGAATGCGAGGGGTGCGAGAGAAAGAAGAGAGACAGCATCGTCGTTGACGGAGATTCCGGAACAACAGAGCGAAATGTCATAAGCCATAACTCGGAATCGGATACGGTAGTGATCATGGGGGAAGGATCAGACAAAAGAGCAAAAGTGTACGGTATTCGTTGTGTTGATTGTATAAATATTGTTAATTGTTTGGTTGGTTGGTTAAAGCAAAAGATCACTTTTGGGGTGCTAAATTGAGTTTGGGAAGTCAAAGTCAGCTGTTCAATTGGCTGATCATCACCACTTCAGAACAACATTTGGAAGGAAACATCGCCACTGCCAAATTAATTAATTCAAACAAAACAAATAGCCTTTACCACTTACTCTTTTCCTCTGGTTTTCTACCCATTAGATGGCTTGCCTAAATTCGATTGAACGTTTGCTTTTGAAAACTGCCTCCACCCCTCAATTGTTGGATGAAGTTCAGATTCAGATCAGCTCAACCAACATCCACCCACCCATTCAACTCCAAAGTCCAAACTTTTTCAATCCCAATTTTAGTGCTCAAATTTCAAACTATTTGTGCCTTTAAGAATATACCGATTAACGCTCTAAAACGAAAAAGGCATTTTTTAATTTAGTGTCCTTATTCCTTATAGGCCTAATAGTTTGTCTGCTTAATTTAGGAGTATACGGTAATTGCACGGATATTTTTGCAGCATCACATGCCTATATACCTATTTTAACCTTTAAATAATACAAAGTTCGTTATATTACCTAATTTATTCCCAATTTTTAAGATCACCAACATTTAAAGAAGAGTCTGATTTTGGTGGGAAACAAAAACAAACAAATCCCTTCCTTCTGTTTGTGCTCTATGTTTTATATTAGCGGGTTGAGGAAAAGCATTTGGTGCTTTTGTTCGTTTTGCACATTCCCTGGGGTGGGTGGGTTATGTTGTGATCTCATCCCGCCCGCCCATCCCCCTCCCTTCCTTACCCCCCCCCCCTTTATCCCCCCCCCCCCTCCCTCTCTTTACCCATTCTCTTCAAATCATCTCTTCTGACGTCCGTCCCTTCCTTTTCTTTTCGTTTTCACGGACAAAAGATTCACTCCCCGCCGATGTGCTGCATCCATTCTTTCCTGGCCAACGGGTCTGATCACCCATCCTCCGCCGAGATGGATCAATTCGGTCTGTCCCCCCTCCCCCAAATTACCTCCCATTAAATGGGTCCCATTCGACTTGTCTTTCCCATTAAACTTTAAATTGGATCCTATGTTTATTAACTCTGTCTGATGACAGAGTCCTAAACAAACTTTACATTTCTTATACAATATGCTTGATAATCATTATGGAAAACCCATTTGCTCTCAGAATACCTCCATTTCCATCTGTCCTCCATTTTCCTTTTTCTTCAAATTGTTATCGTCAAACTTAAAATCCAAAATCAGTCCGATGTCCACTATAAGCCGCCGAAACTGCCTACTCCCTGGCCCTCCCTCCCCATAAACCTTCACAACCTCCGCCCATAAAACGAATTTTAAGGCCGCACTCATCCATCATTCATTTTCATTGTCAACCAATCCTTTGATCCTCCCTCATATCTTCCCAAATCATTACAAATCTTCCCCATTTTCCTTCCCAAGTTTAATCTCGTCAGCTTAATATTAGTACTATAGCCGACCTTCTCTAACCAAAAGAAGAGCCGTAATTGTCGTAAAGTTGGGAAAATGCGTGGACGAAGGTGGATTTGGGACAATTCAAAGCCCGCGTAAGCAATTGTTTATTCATTTTTATAATTGTTAATGTTCCAACTCCAAATCCGCACAAACAGAAACCAGTTGGAGTGGGCACCCCCGCTGCGCATCATCGCCGTGATCACTTTGCTGGCCTCCACGCTGGACTTGATGGCCGACTTCCTCTTGTGCAGCAGACTGGCCGAGTTTCTGCACAATTTCCAAGTTTTTTTTCTTTCAAGATTCTTTGCTAATAATGCACATTTTTAAGACTGACACGGCTCGGTACTGCGCCTATGGCTATTTCTTCTTTACGGGTGTGTCCGTCCTGGTGTATGTCTTCGAGATGGTCGATGTGTGTTTGACATTAAAGTACGACGAGGAGAATGTGCACTTCGCCCGGCTAGCCAAGTCGCTGGTGCTGGTGCTGGAGGAGGTGAGTATTGAACCAAATTGGACTATTCCCTTTTTGGATCACTAAAAATTGTAACTAATTCATTTTAAAAAAACTGACTTAAAACTAAATGAATTTTTTAACTTAAAAATATTTTAATTCGAAAAACCGAATATTTTAAAAGACAGAATAAGTCCATAGAATCAAAGACTGAATTTTGCCAGAATGTTATGTGAAAGTTGGGTGCAAATTAAAGTTGTCCACGGGGGGATCCCCGTGAAAACGGGGGCTGGTCCCCGCGCCTGCCATCCCCGTCCCCGCGGTTTGTAATACGGGGATTTCCCCGTCCCCGGGGACGTCCCCCACCGTGAACAAACCTAGTTCAAATTTGGTCTGTTCTTTCTTCAGGTTCCGTTGCCCGCCCTGCTCTACTTCCTGTTCACCTCCGAACCTCGGCTATCCATCGCCAACCCCATGCACATCTCCTCCTGGATCAAGCTGATCACCCTGAGCTGGGGCATCATCAAGTTCGCCAAACTTCGCTTCTTCTGGCCCCTCCTCCCATTTAACCCCAAGGTTGATTAATCTCACTAAATTCTAAAATTAAAAATAACACATAAATAACGCATTCTTTCTCAGCACGACAGGCGCGAAAACCTTCGTCGTTGCTTTCACCTGAACCTGTATAGGCTCAGCATGATCCTAGTCAATGTTTGCCATGTGCTGGCCATTTTCATCGTTGTCACCAATTTGATAGTGTCGGGCAAGGGCGGTCGTCCGATTCATATACAAAGCTCCGTCTGATCACAAATATACCATATACCTATACATTCGCTGAGAAGGTACGTACGGTAGTAATTTGGAATTGAATTAAGTGCAAACAAATTTCATTTGAATATTTCGTGTGCAGACATTTGCGGCCCAATGACCATAACTTAGTTCAAATTAAAGTTGGACGAGTATTTTTGGAGTCAAAAAATAGAGCAAAAATTTAGCTACAAAATGATATAAGATTTACCTCATTTGGCCCATCCTAAAGAAAGTTATGGCCAATTATGTCTAAAATTCATGTTTTTGGCTAAAATGTTAATTTTTTGGCCATAACTTTCTTCATGTTGGGCCAAATAAGGTCAATCTTATATCATTTTGTAGCTAATTTTTTGCTCTATTTTTTGACAACAAAAATATTCATATAACTTTATTCTGAACAAAGTTATGGTCATTGGGCCGCAAATGTCTGCTAACCGAATATTTCAATTCGAATATTTTTATTTGCCAGACCCTGGGATCATTACCAATTATTTTTTTTGTCAGGAACCGATTAATTATAATTTGTCTTATTATTGTCTCCATTATTCCACCGTATCATAATATAACCCATGTTTTCGATCAATGTATTTGGTCATTGATCACTTTTCTGACCATCATTTCCATTTAACACTTTGTGCTTTCATCCATCTCATCCCCTTTTACTCACACCTCGGCAGCCGATAATAGATTTTCCTTTTTTTCTTTTTCGTCTGTTTCATATTTATATCATCATAATCATCATCATCTAACATACCTCTCTCTCTCTTTCTCTGCTTCTCTGCATTTCCTTCTCTACAGTATACAGTATCTCTCTCTGCGCTGTCTTTTTCTCTGTTTTCTAGTCTTTTTTCTAATTTTCACATCGATTTTAATCGCCGAGGTGTGCCTACTGTATTCATTGCGTTTGTTCGTTGAATATAAGTATACAGTATATTTGTTCATTTTGCTTCAATTCCATTCAATGAAAAATAAATAAATACAATTAGTGAATAAACTAATTATTTTTATTATGATGGATAGATACAAGATACACTTAACTGTGATATTTTCAAAAGTTGATCGCTACTCGACTATGAACTCAACTATTTAACATTAAATTAACTTTCTTAATTGTCCTTGCTCGCGTTATTCTACTATTTTCTTCTCCTTTCAATACGCATCTTACCGTATTCACTGCTTTCTCTCTCTTCACTCCTCTCTTTCTCTGTATCTTACCGTATCTCTCTCTTTCTTCACTCCTCTCTTTCTCTGTATCTTACCGTATATCTCTCTCTTCACTCCTTTCTTTCTCTGTATCTTACCGTATCTCTCTCTCTCTCTCTCTCTTCACTCCTCTCTTTCTCTTATCTTACCGTTGACCTGGGGAAGGATCTTCTATTGGGGTTGTGCTATTTTGCCCTTTGTCTGACATATTCGTCACTCTCTCTTTCTTAGTGTTGTCTCTAACCTATTTGTATCCTCCGCCCCACTCTCGCCCGAATGTCGCCCCCACTCTCGAATGTCCCCTATAAAACTCCTCTTTCCACACGGACAATTGGTCATTTGTCTCGCCACCCTTTTGTTCACATTTCCTATGCGAACGACTCCCAGGATAAAGGATTATTTATCCAATAAGGCGGACTTATCCATCAGGTCGGGACGGTCCCCTCGGGACCAGCAGAACCCATCCCCTTTTACAAGATCACCTTTGCGTCATGGAGGAGCCGACCGGAGGCGCTCCGCTAGTGAGTGCCGGAACAAAAGGGGGAGGAAAGGGACAACGTGAATTTCACGAGTTCCCACCCCATGGTTAGAGACGACCCGTTGTATTTTTTTTGTACAGTTTGCCCTATTTGTAGTGCAGTGACACCTGTGAATAAATTATAATAAATTAATCATAATAAGACCTGTATTTAATCATTTTATTGTTGTGTGTGTAATGCCGTGGAATGTCCAAAACAAAAAAATTAAATCAGAGTGGAATGGACACATTTTCCGAACAGATCATCATAGCCCGCCGAACACAGAGTACAGGGCAGTGCGCAGGACGCCCTGGAGCAATTTTTTCCTTTCTCACATGTGTGTGTTATAACCCATAAAAACCCAATAAATTACCTTCAAACTGCCGAGTCAATGCCCCCCACCAGCGGACCACAATTGGAGGAGCCATATTCAGTGCCCAAGTCGACTTCTTCAAACGCCTCCGGGATCCTAGGACAGCTCGAATAAATGGAGGCGGCACGAACTAAAACGCAAATGAGAAAAATTAAGTTGTAAAGGCACATATGTAAATGAATATTAATTTAACTAACCAGCCCCGAGACGAGTACGCACAGCGAATGGGATGGCCGGAACAGAGGCGCGGCGAGCTGTAAAATTGAATGGATTAGAATAATGAAAATAATAACAAAATTTGAGCAAATTAACCTAAAATTGAGTTTGTGTGTTTGTTTTTGGGAAAATAAGAGAAAAACCCGCCAGATGTCGAGCGCATGACAGGGGGACAATAAGAAGGAAGTGGAGGCACATTAATTGAGACAGGCGGTGCGCGAGAAGCATCACGCCCTCCGCGACGGTTGAAACGGTGGCGAATGAAAGCCCAAAGAGATTCAAAAACGCCTGCGCAGAAGTTGGCGCACACAGCAATCAGGATACCAGCCAGAAACATGCCCAAGCCGGACAGCCCCAACATGAAGTGAAGGCTTCCCTTGTCAAAGCAAACTGTGGGAGGCAAGAAATTCAGAGTCACTCCTTCGGTGACGCAAATTTCGGGGGCGTCAAGCAACACAGGAAGCTGACAATGCCATGGGTGTCGGCACGGTAAGCCCGAGCAGTTCGCCTCTCCGCCCAACTTCTCCTCCCACAAATATTTCATCTCTATTTTAGTGAATCTTTACAGAAAAGGTTAGAGGATGAAGGGAGAGTAAGTGGACATTAAGATGGTCCAAGTTTCAAAGTTGACGAAACCGGATCTCTGGAGGGAACAGCGGTGAGTACAAAAAAATGGCCAAAATTATTAAAAAATTAAGGAGAATTAAATGAATTTACAATTTTATAAAATGGAAATAAAAGGGTATGGGTAAAATAAAATGAACAGATTGCGGAAGGGAGAAAAATAGAGGGAGGAGGCCGTGTCGAATGAACAGAAGAGTACAATAGTGGACAGTCCGAGGAATGTGTTCGCGAGGAAGGAACTTTTTCTAAGAAATTTTAGGGTCCAAAAAGCAGCTGTCATCGTATAGCTGCAACGCAACGACCAAAGGGCGATCAGCTTTTTCCTTCGGCCAACCCGCGGAAAAAGGGACCAAAAATCAGGCGCCGGAAGAGTATTAATTCATCCACAAAGACAGGATCAAAACAAGTTTTGATCAAAACAAAATAATGTGTCCCTGGCTCCACCATCCTAGGCCGGTGAGAGACCAATCGGAGGGACTTCAGAGAGTAAAAATAAGGGATTTTTGGCCCCAAGCCGGCACTGATAGCCCGAGTCGACGCATTCCCGAGGAACCCAAAAATTTTCGCAAAAATTAATTCCTTTTTTTTTAGCCAACCAACTTTCAACGACTGTACTACCGTAATCAACCTACCAAGAAACATCGTTCGTGAACAGTTCGAGCCTGCCCATAACAACAGTGTGTTGGTGACTATCCTGGAGTAAACAGAGCGGACATCGGACCCGGAGCAGTTCAGTGGAACAGAGCGGGCCATCGGGTTTGTCGGGTGCACAGATCCAACGGAAAACTCGGCAACAGTGTGAAGGTGGACTGAATTTTAAAGATTTAAAAGTTTACAAGTTACTAAATTATTTAACAAAATCTTATCCGCCCAAAAATTAAAACAAAGGGAAGAAAGGGCTGAGAGAGCCAGAAATAGGGAAATTTTAAGGAGAATTGAGTTGGAGAAAGAACAGGAGCGAAAGAGAGAAAGGATGTCTGATGATGAGGAGCAGACGACGGAAAATAAGTTGGCGGTCATGACGCAACGGCTCAGAGATTTGGAAACAAGGCTTAGAACGCTGGAAGTGCCGCAACCTGTTGAGAACGGAGCACCGCCTGCACGTATTGGCCCTTCGGCACAACACATCCCATCCACCATTACCGTGCCAAAATTCGACGGATCGGGCGACTTTTATACCTTCCTTAAAAAGTTCAATGTTTATGGCACATCGGCGAATTGGGCTCCGGTTGACGCATGCAGGATGCTGCCTCTTTTCCTGGAGGGCGACGCGTTGGAGTGTTACATGGGTTTGGAGGATGATAAGAAAACGACATGGAAGGATCTGACGCAGAATTTGGCAGAGAAAGTGGTCAAACATGATCCAAAAACTTCGGCGAGAAGAGCCTTGGCGAAAGTTCGGATGAAGGGAGAGGCAGTGATGGAATACGCAAACCGTGTGAAGGAGCTTGTGGAGCAAGCCATGCCCGATCCCCACTTTTCAGATGTCGCTAGAAGCGAATCTGCGCGAGATTATTTCATTGAGGGGTTACCTACGGCAATCAAAAGGAAGCTTTTCTTCATGCCCAAGGCAGGAGATTTAGAAGAAGCAATTGGGATGGCAAAAAAAGTGTTTCATTTAAAGAAGGAGTTAGAGACGGAAGTCGTGGCCCAAGTGGAGGTTGAAGAAATGAAGGCGGAGATAAATGCGATTTCACGTGAGTTGAAGAAAAAGGATGAAGAAAAACGTAATGAACGAAGAAATGAAAGACAATGGGTTAACAGAGAGAGAGAAGGGCAGAGAGATTACGGTAGAGAATACCAAGGGAACAACTGGTCAAACAGAGGACAAAGTTGGTCAAATCGGGGCCAAGGATGGCCGAATCGCGCTCAAAATTGGACACCAAGAGGGAACAGAGGAAGAATGGGCCAAGGAGGTTATGGAAATGCCAACTTTGAACCGTTAGGTCAAAGAAGAGGAGAGGGACAGTACAGAGGTGGCAATTTTGTATGGCCACAGGGAAGAGGAAGAGGTCAGAGCAATTTTCGGGGAGGAGAAAGAGACAGGAGAGGACAACACTACAGAGTGAATGCGGTGGCCGGTGAAGGGCCCTCTACATCATCAGTGCCGCCACGATCACCATCACCACTTTTTCCATTTTTAGCGCTGTGCGGGCTGTTGTTCGCGATCATCTGTCCAGCACACGCCCAGTACCAAATATGTGCAGATGGTCTACCTACAATACCGGTCCAGTTGCCCGAGATCATACCTTGTATAATGCCAAGTGAAGAAAAAACGGTGGAGCGCAAAGTCACACTTTTCCTGCCCATCACGGTGCCAAAATACTTCCCGATCTTTTCGTGCCACCGAAGGATGTTCGAAGGATGTACGGAGACAAGCTTTTTGTTATGGAAAGAAATAACAAAAATGCAGCCAACCTTGCACCCAATGACCCCGCAAGAATGTGAAGAGTTGAAAACACAGCGAGACAAAACGTTGATGAGATTGGGCGAGTATGTTTGGGGGACCAAAAACCCTGAGAAGTTTGAATACGCCTGGAGGGGAGAGAAGTGCAAGATGTCAGATAATTTGTATATAGAAAAAGGAGAAGGAGGGATCTTGGCCGGAGAATTGATGACTTCATGGGGAGATTATTTGGCGCCTTTCAGCGGATATGAAGTGCTCCAAAATCGTACCGTGATCTGGACGGTGCCAGACGAGAGTTTTTACAACACTCATCTGCCCAGCGGAAAATACACGGCGGAGGTCACAGAGAAGTTTGTGGTGATAGAGGATATCGAAGCGGCATTTGAGTTTGAAGAAGGAGGAAGAGAAGGAGTGATTGGAGTACCAGAAGAAGCAAAAATGTTGACAAATGATGCATTTGTGATCGTACATGCACCGGGAAAAGAAAAAAAGAGGGAGAAGAGAGAGTTTTTCAAGGAAATGGTACAGAAACAGTCGGCAGGACAGCGAGAAAGACCAAAAAAAGTATCACCAGGGCTCAGAACAACAACAGCCACAATACTACAAACCACGGGCACAACAACCAAACCGACGGTGAGTGCAACAACGACAGTGGTGACATCGAAACCAACTGCACTTCCGGCAACTGAGACAACAACCAAACCGACGGTGAGTGCAGCAACGACAGTGGTGACATCGAAACCAACTGCACTTCCGGCAACTGAGACAACAACCACACCAACAGTAAGGGTTTGGACCACTGCATCACGTACGCGGGAAACAACAGAAAAGAGCATACAAACATCTAACAAACAGATAAAAACAACAACCACAACACCAACAACAACCAAAAGCAAAACAACTCCAAAAACAACAAACACTCCCACTACAATTCAGAAAGCACAACAGGGGGCCACCACTACCCAAACAACGGAAAGAAACATCACACAAAAGGGAACAACAACCATTACACCGACACATATAACAAAGGTTTTTTTACATCTGCAACGTCCGCAACAAACCATCCAAATGTACAAAACTAAGGGTGTTTTTGAGGGTACAAAAAGGGTAGAGGCACCAAAAACAACACAACAACCAACCAAAGGGCCGCGTAAAAAAGTGATCATCACTACCACCCCAAAGGCCATTTCAATGAAAACCGTGGGAACAGAGGCAAAGTTGGGGCGAGAAGGAAGAAAACCAGATGTCGAGACGAAAACAAATGCAACTCAATCAGCGGAAAGACCAAGAGAGGTCCAAAAAGGGAGCGGAATGGAAGAGGTCGAGTTTAAGAAAGAAAAAAAGGTGAAAGAAGAAGAAAAACGGTTAAATGGGATGATCGAAAAAGTTGGAGTTTTAAACGGATGGTTCCAGAACGAAGATGGTGAGGAAGAGAATGTCGAAGGAGGAGATACGGACGTAGAAGGAGGTATAGAAGAGGAAAAGGAAGAAGAAGAGGAGAATGAGGAAGTAGAAGAAATTGAGATTGTGGAGAGCAGAAGGGAGAAGCGAACAACGATGGGAACAACAGAAAAATCGGAGATTGGTGATCAAAACATGAGAAACGTCAACACTCGCATCAATTACGCCATCCATCGATTGAATGAACAGCGTAAGAAGGAATATGAACAGATATACATCAGAGCGTGTGAAAACACAAAGTTTCAGCTTGAACTTGCTCGTTCCATCCTTCGCATCAATCCCACAGAAGGTGTCCGCGGACTTTTCAATCGCGACGATGTCCGGGGGAAGTGGACGGAGAAGGGATTGGAAGTGGGTTTCTGTGCTCCTGCAACACCCAACCAAGTGTACTGGGGAAACAACGTTAGCGGAACATGTTTTGAAGGACGACCGGTTAAAATAGGCAACACAGTGATGTTCATCAAACCAGGAACAAGGGATTTGGTATTCGAGAGTAGAAAGATGGTGTGTGGACAAGAGGAAAAAAAAGAGAAGATGAATGAAACTGATGTTGAAGCGATCAGAGTACTGGGGAAAAAGATGGAGGAGAGGAAGCCCAACTACCGCAACATGCAAAATCCATTCATGCTCAAAAAGGGGCCCATTTACGATTCCGAATGGGAGAGAGTCGAAAAAGCGTTGGGAGAGTTCAAAAAGAGGATGAATGTGTTGCCAATTGGAACACTAAGAAATGTGAAACCGCCAGAGATGATGGAAGCGTTGGAGTTGGCAAAAGAAGAGTTGAAGGAAAAGGCTAAAATGGTGAAGCAGGCAACAAACATGGTCAATGAGGTGTTGAGTTTGCCAGAACAAGCGAAGAAGGCATGGAATTGGATAAAGAGTCTAGCTTGGTTGATCCCTACCATCATCTGCTTGGCAATTTTGGGCGCGATTGTGTATCTGGCCATAAAAACGCGGTTGTATTGGATGGTCGGATTCAGAGTAGGAAGGATGATCGCAAGAGTGATTGGATGGATGTTTGGTGGGGAGAAGGAGGTCAAAGTGGCAGCAGTACCGGCAGGAGAGGACGTGGAAATGAAGACTAGAACCGAACCATCAGCTCCACCGGAAGCGATTGAAGAGCGTGCTTACATTCTGTCCTATCTACCGCCTAGGATCTGCATGATCCAAAATGAAGCGGAGTCACTACCAGCGATCGAAATCATAGTAGAAGGGCATCCGACCAAAGCACTCATCGACACATGCGCGGGAATCACCTTCTGTCGAGAGTCACTGGCGAAGAAGTTAGGGTTAAAAATTTATCAAACAGGAGTCAAAAACTGCCGAGCCGCGAATAAATCGTCGATGAAAATGATCGGAAAAACTTTTGCGAAGATAAGGGTGAAGGAGAAGAGCTGGATCCTCGAAATGCTGGTGGCAGTGGATGAGCATTGCCCAGAAGAAATGCTAATCGGAAAGCCAGCATTAAGGCAATTAGAAGGAGTAATAGATCTAGCGGAAGAACAGGTGCGATTGGGAGGTGAATGGGTGCAGATTTTTGCTGTTTCGACGGAAGTACCGGCCATAACGCTGGGCCGAGAAGAAGTTTTGGAACCGAGATCAGACACCCTATTGATGGGAGAGTTAAACATGAAGACAGACCCCGAGGAAGCATTTGTTGTGACAAGTGTAAACCATCGTTTGGAGTTGTTGACGGTGGGAAAAACGTTGGTCCAGCCGGGAAGCTCCAAAAAGGTTCCGCTCCGACTTTTGAATGCCGGAAATGCACCGCTGATGATTCCCGCGAACATGATGTTGGCCACACTCGAACCGGTAGCAATGAAGATGCCAAAAGTCATGAAAGTGGACCAAAACGAGGATGATACCCCGCCAGAGGCCAAATTTTGGGAAAAGTTTCCCAAGCCAGCAGAAGAAACTGATGAAAAAGAAGGCAAAATTTCTGACAAAATAAACCTTGAGGGGTGTGGTTTGGAAGAGGAAGAGAAGGAAAGCCTGAAAAGAATGGTGGATGAAAACAAGGAAGCGTTTGTGGGCAGCGATGGACAAATTGGATGTTATACGGGCACAATTGTACACAAAATTGATTTGGTAGCAGGTGCCAAACCATTCAACCACCGGCCATATCGCTATTCACCAGCACAGCAACAGGAGATCGAAAGGCAGATTCTGATAATGGAAAAGGATGGGATTTTGGCTCCATCGGACTCGGACTTTGCCAGCCCGATTGTTCTCGTGCCAAAAGCCGATGGGAGCATGCGCTTTGCGGTCGATTATCGCAGCTTGAATAAAGTCACGGAAAAGAAGGTGTACCATCTTCCGCTCATCACACAGCTATTGGAGACAGTCGGACCGAAGAAGTACTACAGTACTCTCGACCTACAAGCCGGATATCACCAGATCCCTCTAAGGAAGAGAGATGTGCACAAAACAGCCTTTATCTCACATTGCGGACTGTATCACTTCCTCAGGATGCCATTCGGACTTTGCTCCGCTGGACACACATTCCAAAAGGTAATGGACCAACTTCGTCGTGATCTGACCTGTTGCATGCTCTGCTACTTGGATGATGTGATTATCGGTTCGGAGACAGCAGAACAACATTTGCTGGATTTGGAGAGCGTCTTCAAAGTGCTAATAAAAGCCAATCTCAAACTACGCTTGGAGAAATGCAACTTCGCTCAGCGGGAAATACGCTATTTGGGCCATATCTTGTCAGATCATGGAGTGAGAGCGGATCCAAAACAGTTGGAATCAGTTCAAAGATTCAAGCCACCAACCAGCCTACCAGAGCTGAGATCGTTAATTGGAGCCCTATCCTACTTTCGCCGGTATGTACCAAACTTCGCGCAAGTCATCCGTCCCATAACATTACTGCTGAAGAAGGAAAAGGAGGGTCGCATCCAGCAAAATTGGAAAGAAGAGCATGATCATGCACTGGCTGTTCTGAAGTTTTTGCTAACATCGCCTCCAGTTCTGCAGTCACCACGTTTTGATGAGGCATTCGAGATCGAAACGGATGCCAGCAAACTCGCGATAGCTGCGGTACTGCTACAGAGAAGACGACCCGTTGCATTCGTTTCGCGCGCACTCACACCAGGGGAGCAGAACAAGCACTGCAATGAGCTGGAAGCCCTCGCGTTAACTTACGCAGTCGAAGAATATAAGGCCTACATTTGGGGCAGCCCGCATACAACAATAATGTGGACAGATAACAGTTCACTGTGCGCGATCAAAAACAAAGAAGGACTGCCAGGAAAATTGAAGCGGTATCAGATGGTGTTGGGATCATACAATTTGGTGATAAAACACAGGTCGGGAAAGAGCAACTGGCTCTGCGATTATATGTCGAGGTATTTGGATTGGAAAGTAAAGAGTGGAGTGGAGGAGAAAGACGGATCAGAAAATGAAAAGGAAGAGAAGAAGAAGGAGAACGATAATTGGCAAATTAATGAAGTGGAGAAGGAGGATGGATTGGACGAAATGAAGAAAAGATTGGTTCCAAAACTTCGGCTGGTTGAGATCACCTCAAAACAGAAATCGATAAAGTTACTGGCACAGATTTATCGAGCCAAGAAGTGGAAGAAGCTACCAGAGGAGGATGAGGAGAGAAGACGGATAAAGAAGATGTTGAAAGACTTTAAATTGGAGGACGGAGCCATTTATTATAAGGAGAATGATTTGAGAGGAGTGTGGCGGCTGGTCCTTCCCTACAGCTTGAGAAAGAGAGCATTGGAGGAAATGCATGATGACATAATGCAGGGAGGACATTTAGGAGAGGAGAAAACAAAGGAAAAGTTGACGAAAAGATACTGGTGGGAAGGATGGGAAAATGATGTGAAGGAATACATCAAAGGATGTGAATTGTGTCAGAAGAGGAAGATTTTTCCCGGCAACAAAAGAGCACTCCCATCGCATCCCATTCCTCCGGCGAAAGCGCCCTTCCAGCGCCTTCATTCCGACATCCTGGGTCCTTTGAAGGAGACCGCCAGAGGCAACAAATATGTACTTGTAACCATTGACTCCTTTTCAAAGTGGGTGGTAGCAACCCCCATGAGAAGGCAAGATGCAGAAACAGTGGCGGAAGCGTTCATAAAGGAGGTGATCTTGCAGCATTCGGTGCCATCCCAAGTGATAACCGACCAGGGTAAACAATTTATGAGCGCTTGTTTTCAAGAATTAGGAGAATGGATGGGTTTTGAGCATAGGCCGGTCACAGCCTACCATCAAGTCGCGAACGGCCAATGCGAAGGCTGGAATCGGGTGATTGCTAATATAATAGCAGGGAAGAGTCAGGAGGATGATTGGGACACAGTCTTAAATTACGGTGTGTTTGCTTATAACACATCGATACATTCTACCATTGAACAGAGTCCCTTCTTCGCATTGCATTTGAGGGAGCCGCGCTTACCCACTGATCTGTTTTTAAGAAGAGAAGAAGAAGAAGCTCAAAATTTCTCTTGGTTCACCGAAAAGAAAATGAATCAAGCAGAGGAAGCATGGAGAGAGGTGAAGAAGGAAATCGAAAAAAATCAGAAGGGCCAGAAGCAGTGGAATGATGAGAAAAGGAACGCATCTGAAAGAATGTTTACCATTGGACAGCTGGTGTTGACATTGAGGGAAGGAAAAGGGAAAGAAAAGTTTGGTCTGAGGTGGAAAGGACCGATGCGCGTAGTGGGCATTGAAGAAGAGCACTCGAACCTGATTCTCAGAGAATTGGATAGCGAAAGGACAAAGAAGGTGCATAAAGAGAAGTGCAAAGCCTTCACCGAGGCATATGTATTCCCACTGAGACGGACGGATGCACCGCTGAGATACATGGACTCGAACATTGAGGAGAGTGAGGAGGAATCAGAGAGTGAAGAAAGGACAGTTCGGCGCCTTGAGGAGGAGACGGTAACGGAAGAAGAGGCAGAAAGGGGGGAAGAGATAGTAGAAGAGACTACAGTAGCATTGGTGAGAGGCGAAAAGGCGCGAAGAAGCGAAGAAAGGGAGGATGAATCGGAAGGAGAGAGAGAAGAAGAGGAAACAGAAGTGGAGGTGGATGGACAACGCAAGCGGGCACTGACGAGATGGGAAGGACAAACAACGGAAGTGTCGCTAATTGCGGCCCGAGAAGTGAAAGAAGATTGGCACATACGGACCACAGAGCGCTGGGTGGAAGAAGGAGGACTGCGATTGAAAAGATACGTGTGGCTGAAACTGCAAGACAGTTGGTTAAGGTTCTACCTAACGGAAGAAGTGACTCACATGGTGCTGGGGATGGATGAGTTATATTACATGGCGGACCTATGGAAGTGGTCAAGAAGTGTGGGGGGAAGGAGTTATTTCTGGAAGAGAGATTACGAGGGAAATAGAACTGGTGAACGAAGAGTGGTAATACCACAGTTTTGGGTGGAGAAGAAGATGCACCGAGAAAGACGAATGGATTGGCTGAATAAGTTGAAAGAGATGGAAGATGAAGGAGAGGTGGAGGAAACCGAGATAAAAATAGAAGGAAGGAAGCGGCGAGCTGTGTTGAATATAGAAGGAGAGTCGCTGGATGTGTCAGTGATTCCGAGTTCCTACTTGCGGGAAGGCTGGAAGATACACGAGGGTCATGACAATGAGGGCTGGGGAGAAAGAGAAGAGAAAGGAAGAAGTATACAAGTGAGGCTGAAAACGAGCACTTTGGCCTTCAACGTGGTTGAGAAGGCAACTCGAATCATCATTGGTACGGACATTCAGCGTGCGTTGTATTGGAATTGGCCGGCAATCTCACGCGAGGGAAGGATGGTGGTATTTTGGAAGTGGTGGAGAGATGGGAGACGAGGGAAAAGAAGAAGACTGGTGCCATCATTCTCGGTTCAAAAGGAGAAAAGAAAGGAGCAAGTGAGGCGAAAAGGAGGCACCAGAAGCGAGGAAGAGGAGACAGAAGAAGAGGATATGGAAGAGGATGGGACAGAAGAAACCGGGAACGACAGTTCAGCAACAGTAGCAGTGGTGACGGGCTTGCTGTACGATTCGGAAGATCCAGATGAGAGCGATCCGGGCGAGAATCAGTGGTGGTGGTCGTCGTTGGATGAAGAGAGGGAAGAGAATGAAGATGGAATGAAGAGCAGAGATGAAGGAACAAGCGGGATAGGAAGGCCAGTGCCAGTAACTAATGTTTTTCAACGTCCAAAGAAGAGGGAGGAAAGAAGAGCAGGAAGAGAGCGGGAAGATTTGGGAAGAAAGAGTGAAGGCACGAGAGCGAGCGGACAAGTAGGACCAATGCAAGTCAGCAATGCAATTGGTCGTGCCGAAGAGGGAGAAGAGAGAGAGGAGGAAGTAGCGAAGCAAGGAGGAGAGGAAAAGAAAGAAGGAAATGATGAGGGAAATGTGAGCGGATGTCGAGAAACAAGCCGGATGATAAGACATTTGCCGATGACGAAGAGGTTTCGATGCGTAGTAAGAAGCGACGAGAATGAAGAAGAAGGAAGATGGAATGATTGGGCGCGGAAGAACGGATGTGAAGGAATGAACAGAGGAGTAACAATGCCGATCGCAAACCTGCTTCAAGGCGGAAAGAGAAGAGAAGAAGGCGAGGAAGGAAAAGGAGTGGAAGTTTGGATAAATGGAAGAACATACTGGATAGCGGGGTACCGTAGGAATGAGGAAGAAATTGAGCATTCGTTGATGCCAGAAGCATATGTTGAAAGAGAGTGGGATGTGAGGGAGACAGCGGGATTGAGAAAGTACGTGTGGATCAAACCAGAATGGATGAAGGAGCGAGAGAGATTGTTTTTGACGAGGGATGAAAGACAAATATACCTGCGAAAGGAGTACAGAGAGAAGATGACGGACGAATGGGAGAAAAGAGACGATCGAAAAAGTTCGAACTGGGAAGAAGCAAAGCCGAAATTTTGGGTGAAAAAGATCCGAGGGGCAGAGCAGAAGTGGAGCTACGTTAAGGGATTGGTGAGAGAGGGAGCGGAAGGAACAACACAGCCTAATGGAGCAGAAGGAAGGAGCAACCCAACTTGGCAACATGGGGTTGTTCGGCAAACCCCGAAAACAACAACTCGAAACTTGAAGTACCTGGACCATGAAGAGCAGCGACAGTTGTCGGGAAGCCAGGCGGATCGTGGAAAGGGAGCAGGGGACCAGCAGGGGAAGGCGGAGTGCAGTGGAATGAGCGGCAGCACGCAATGGGCAAAACAACAGCGACTAAAACAACAAAAAGTAACGGCAAAAGAACAACAAGGGCAGAAAAACGAAAGACGACCTGATCAACAACGTGGACAGCAGGAGGTAGCCGAGAGCGCAGCAACATTGGAGCAGGAGCAGAAACAACAGACAGGCAGGAGTGGGTACATGTTGGCTACGAACTGGGGCAGGAGGTGACGGAGGACATGGCGGTCAGCGGTGAGAACGGAGGCGCAGCGAGTTGTGGCATGCTGTAAAAGGGATGAGAAATGGAAGTAGAATGTATATAATTTTATATCAATCATTAATGTATTTTAATTAGTTTTTGTTCAAAACCAATTTTAACATGTTCCTAATATAACCCAAGAAGCATACTGTCTTTGAGGTATTAATCCATTCTAAGAATAATATGTATTGTTTCAAGTTTATCATTAACCTAATAATCCTCAGACTTAACCATTTTTTATCTAAAAGTCATAGTTTGTCTGATATCTGTACTCAAAAAGTACCATTGCTGTACAAATTATACAATTTAAAACCAAAAAAGGGGCCCCTAACTCCTACCCGAAACAACGGAACAAAGCATTCGCTCAACAAAGCAAAAAAACTACTTACCGGATGACCTGGGCGGGATTTGTCGCGTGGGTATCTTCAGTGCATCGGACTATGTAGAACATCAGCAGCAGTACAGCAGACGCCCAGGGCTGCACCAAGTACGCGCTGGTGTCGGCAAGCCTACAACCAATCAGCCAAATAAAAACTACAATCTGGAAATCGTATAATCAGCATTTAAAACAACAGCATCTACAACAGTAAAACGAATGGAAAAACTACAAACGGGGAAGAGTAGGGGTTCACAAAAACAAAACAAAAAAATAATAAAAACAAAAACAAAAAAATATATATACTTTTGGATCCTAAAATATAAATTGTACAGCAACCCCTGCCTTCCTCAACCCAAAGAATGGCAATGAGAAAGAATGAGTGTTCCATTTTGACCCCTCCTCTGCTCCTCTCTCATAATTGTTTGCCCGCCAATTTTTGCCCGCCAATTTTTGTCCGCGTTTTTCTGTCATTCGTCTCTGCCCAATTGCTCATTTTGATGAATGAGATATGTCCTTCATTATACACTCACTCTACCCATCACTCAATTTTGCCTCAAGGAAAAAGGGTCCTCTCTGTTGCTGTCTCACCTCCATTCCCCGCCATCTTTGTTTGTTTGATTTGTGGACGGGGACGTCCACTTTTCGAAAGGAATGGAGTGACCTGGGGAAGGATCTTCTATTGGAGTTGTGCTATTTCGCCCTTTGCCTGACCTATTCGTCACTCTCTCTTCCTTAGTGTTGTCTCTAACCTATTTGTATTCTCCGCCCCACTCTCGCCCGAATGTCGCCCCCACTCTCGAATGTCCCCTATAAAACTCCTCTTCCCCCACGGACAATTGGTCATTTGTCTCGCCACCCTTTTGTTCACATTTCCTATGCGAACGACTCCCAGGATAAAGGATTA
>JAQIYK010000057.1:0-23146 GCA_034700465.1 Rotylenchus robustus
GGAGCCGAAGTGAGGCCGCAGGCGCCGGGTGCGCTCGGAGCGAGCGGAGAGCGCAACCGGCACCCTGTAGCGGCCCGAACGCAGGCGTAGCAGCGAATGCCCCCTGGCCACCTACGGAGGAGAACAACTCCGATTTTTGGAGAAACTTACATTTCAAAAAACAAACCATATGATGTTTTTTTTACTAATTTTATATCGTTTTGCATTGTTTTCCACCTATTTTCAACAATTTTGAGGGTTGCTGGCACAATTTCGGGCCAAAAAATCGAATTTTTTCGAAATTTTTAAAAAATGCTCAAATAGTCAGTTTTACGCATTTTTAAGCATGTTTGAGAACGTTTCAGGCCGTTTGCAGCTCAAAGCGATTAATTTTGTTTTGTAAGGGTACAGTTCTTTTAAAATTATTTCAAATAGACTTTTTTCTAAAATTATTGAAACTGATTTTTATGATTTTTTGCTAAAAACATAAGCCATCATGATTCTGATATAGACATCTCATCAGACGAGGGGACAATCGAGGAGGGGTCATCGATCATTGGACATCAATTATCGGCGGAAAGCTTTTTATCATTTTTTATTTTTTGTCTTTCCAACAGCGGCAGAATTCCTCGGGTGGGTTGCTGCATTTGCGAATTTATGTGGCGTGATCATTGCTGTCGGCTCTTTTGTCCCGTCCTCCACACAGTGCCGGACGGTGACCTTTGGACTGTGCCGCCAGTTGCTGATGCCCACATGGAGTCCGATCAGCACAAAACGTTCGATGTATGCGAAACGTTGTTTTTGATTGGCAAATATTTTGCGGCGATAATAACGCGCCTCTTGGCAACCTATAATTTGAAAAAAGAGGGAGTCCGTAGCAGAAAATTGAGAGGCACCAGAGCCGAGTTTAAAGCCTATATTTTTTAGATATTTTTTAAATTTTTCTTTTAGAAAAATGTTGTGATTTAATTTTTGAAAAACAACAATTTGAAAAAGGGGTTAAAAAGGGTTTGAGTTATGAATTTTTTGAAGGTCATTAGTCAATAGTCATCGGGAATCAAAAAGAACAAGCTCCAACTCTAAAAGCTGTAGAATCGAAAATCACCACATTTTTACCTATTTCCGCCAACTGCCCAAATTTGCTGCTTTTTCCTCCAAACTTCACATCGACAATCACTGTTGTCCCTCCGCAGTGATACGCCAAATCCATTCTCAACATTTGGCCCTCGGCTGTTTGATAGGAGCTTTCATGCATAAAATCCACAACACCATGCATTCGAATTGTGAGGAAGGAGAGCATTGCGTGGAAAAAGGATTCGTTCAAATTGAACTTTGATTTTGGCAATTCCGCGAGAAAAGTCTGATATGCACACCTGTGTAGGGAAGGAAAGATGGAATTCACAGTTGACATTTATTCACACAAAATGAATAAAATGACTATAAATTCAATTTTCTTTTTTTGTTCGATCGCATCGAGCCGGCATTTACCTCTTATCAAGGGATGCCCGCATTTTTTGATTATAACAATTACCCCGAGGGGTCGTATCTTCGGTTAATGCGTAAGAACAATTTTTATTTTAATCGGTAATTATAAGTTGGGGATAATCGAGTTAACTCATTTTTTGGAAAGCTTTTGAAATAATCTTTTTGATAAGTAAATGATTCTTTTTGAAGAAAATAAATTACCGACAGCGCCGATCGGCACCCCCCCCCCAGCCCTCTCATCGTAAATATTTAGAGCAGTGCCGAGAATTTTGGAGCAAAAATCGGGGGAGCAGGTGGCCGGGCCGTGTTATAGAAGACCGGTGCGAACTGCGAACAAAGGTAGGGCGGCCGGGTTGGAAAAAGGGGGAAAAGAAGAAAAAGGGAGAAAAATATGAAAAGAAATTAGTAAAAAATTGGGAAAATTTTCTGTAATTTTGCTCCTTAATTTATTGCTAATTGTTATATTTAAGCATAAAAATTTAATCGCTTTGTAAAAATAAACTTTTTTTGTCCCGATTTGTTTGTTTTGCATAACAAAACGAAAATGAGAAATAAACTAATGATATTTTTGCACCATTTTTGGATTTTCTGTTAAAATAAGACGCAAATGTTGGATAATCTGAACCCACCAAATACTTACTTCAGACCACTCAGACTAACGCGATCGGTGTCCAATTCTTTGGAATTTGCTATTTCTGCCAGCGCAGCAGTTACATTATCCGCCAAAGTTGTTTTGAACGATAGATTTGTCTCAAAATGATACAATATTTGTTTCCTCAAAATAGTTCTTAAAATTTTTGGGAAATTATTTTAAAAAATGATTAATTTTTTTTACCCCATTTCGCAGTTTGGAACTCTGATTTTTCTGTCTTCCATGCTCAAATATCCAGTATAACAGAGAAATGAGAACAGCACACGTTCCAACTGCTCTGTATCCTTTACTTCTTTCGAGGCGACTTTCGCCTTGGCAAGCACTTCCATCTCATACGAACCAAACGGAACCACTGGTTCAAAAGGTTCATGCGCTCCATTGAGCAAGGAAACAAGCTGAACGAATAAGTAAATTTATATTAGGGTGGTGGGTCCCGGGTCCCGGGGGACGGGAAGTGAAAAAGGTCCCTGGATCGCCCCCGGATACTAGTATACTAACGGGGGGCAAGGTATTAGCGGGGGCCGGGGGCAAAGTATTAACGGGGTGGGGCAAAATCAAAAATCCGCCAAGGCCCCGTCGACGGAGCGCGGGGAGACAGAGGCGAGGGGACGAAAAATGCACTGGTAAGAATGAGGAAATTTGGGAAATTTTTCAAAATTTTGTCCAGAATTTGTTCATTTTTGGCGAAAATTCTCACATCAGATTTTTTTTCTTCAAAAACATAGTTTTTATTATTTAACTATTATCATGAAAAAGTATTTTTCGGAGAAAAAATACAATTCGAAAAATTTTAATCTTAAAAATTTTTCTCTTGTATTTTGTCTTCAAGATGGGAAAATCTCCGTATTTCAAACCACGGCGAGGGAGTGCGAGCTTGGGGACCTAATTTATATACCGTATTTTTTCTATTTACTCTTTCGGGTTAGAATTTGTTCAAATCCCCTCTAGGTGAGAGGAGAAATTAGAGAGGGGTTATAATTAGAGGGGAGTCATTTTTCAACTTTCCATCGGTAAAAGATTATAACCAAATAAAAATAGCGTTTTAAATAGCGTTTTTTTTGTTCAAAATGATACGGTATTTGCCAAATTATTATATATTACTTGTTCATTTACGCGATCAAGAATATTTAAAAAATTATATTCAATTTACATAGGTAGGTAATAAAAGTTGAAATTGACTCTCTCCTTCCTCAATCCAATAGAATAAATAAATAGGTAACCTTAGGCGCTATGTGTATAGAATTCAATATGTCATGTAAAGAAGCCAATGACGAACTGTCCGGAAGGTAGCAACACAACGTGTCCTTGATTTCAGGCATTCCTCCAACTTTTGTGCAATAATTGTTCAAGAAGTTGCTCGTTGAATATGGGTTATAAAAACTCATTTTTTGTCCCTTTGCTGTTGCACAATATCCTTAAATTCGTAAAATTTAAGCTTTAAATTGGTCCTCCTATCTGTCTTATCGTATTTCCTCTAATTCCCTTCACCTTCAATTTGCCCCCCCCCCCTCCTTAAACTTCCAGCAGTTTTTAACTTTTCCAGCAGGTAATGTAATTTCTGCACCGGAATTAGAGGAAATACGGTAACGGTAACTTTAAACCTAAACGATCCAAGGAACGCCCATAATATTTTTCAACCATTTTTTTTTGATATTATGCAAGTTTTTGTTAAGATTGGACCAGTCCCATTTCCCCATGTCCAATCATTGCTGAAGAAATTGCGGAGATTTATCCAAGTTTCCTTTGGAGGCGGGGTAGCTCATCTGGTAAAGCATCCGAGAATCGAAAGACATTCTATCCCGGAAATCTCACATTTTTTTCGTAGGAAAAGTGCACTCGAAGAGAAGACCAATGCAATCTCTTGGCTTGGGGCTAATCGCTTTTTTGTAGCTTGTTAAAGCTTACAAATGGGCCCATATAGTATGAAGTTATTTAATAAAGAATGGCAACGGACAAAAAGCTTTAAAATACAAATTTATAACGGTTTGGTACTGCGCCCCACATCGACAAAAGCACCGTTAGAAACCGGAAGGAATTGGGATGATTGGCAAAAAAATGTGGCCCCCGGCTAAGACTGTAATCCCAAAAACTATTTGTTGCTAAAATAAAAAATAACATTTTTACCTACCATTGTACCAATCTTTCGCCATGTCCAAATGGTTTTGCGACATTTTGATATTTGTTTTGGTGTGTTGAAGGAAGTCATCTACTTCCTGTTGGTTGAAGCCGAAGTACTGGGCTAGTTCACCGCCAGCGAGCATGTTGCGCTCCTTAAACGACACATCGGACAAATTCGGTGCACCCAAACGCATTATACCGGCCACAACGCCCTTCAACACATGTGGGTTCTCCTTCAATTATAAATTTAGAAGAAAAAAATAACTTCACATTTTATCAACCTTTTAAGGCTTTAGGGTAACATAGATAACTTATCACTGGCAAAGTAATTCCGAATCAACTCACTAGATCCTAAAACTAAAAAACTCCTCCCCATCTCCCTTTCTCCTACTCCAAAAAACAGCCGAATTTCTATTCCATTGACTAAAAATTCCTCAAATTTTTCCATAAAAAATTCCCATTAAATCTTCCAACTATATTTTTAGGATTTTCTCAAAAAGATCTATACATACACATAAAAAATTTGGTAATTTGCTTTTAAAAATAGAAACGCTCAAAAATTTTCAATTTGACGGATCCATTCAGAAAAATAACCAATTTTTGAAAAGAAAAGCTTAATTTTCTAAAAAATTCCTATTGTCGCTTATCCGCGGCACCAACGGGCTCTACAAAGTCTAGCAAAAAAGTCGCCACTCGAAGGCGCGGCAAAAAATTGTTAAGGAAGCCTCGCGAATTTCTGAATTTGGAGGAGGGGCTGTCTACCTGTGCTCTGGAACTGAAGCCCCGGAGCGTTTTTTCCCTACCTAGTCTCTCCCTACCTTCAACGAAAGTTGCATGAAGGAAGTGAAAAAATTGCCAATTTTTTGCTTCTCTGACTTTCCCATATTCACATTGTGGCTCATAAAATTGACTGGGTTGTCATACTCATCCATCAACACAATGACTCTGGTGCCTGAAAATTAAACGAACAAAAATAATTAAATAACAATAATTTATTTTGTTTAGTTTTTATCTTTTTCCATATTTAGTATCAACATTGAAATCAGTGCTGCACCGGTTTTGGCTGCGGCACCGGAGCGTCTCCGAAGTTGAAATTTGAAAAAGTGAAACTGGAGCCATAACTGAGAATTTCTTCCAGCTCTGAATTTGGGCATTTTTGGATGAATTTTTTTCTTTTAAAATTTTCATAAAAATTCCAGAGAAATTTTTAGTTTTACTAGCTCAAAGGATTTGATCTCGAGTCTTTCGAAAATTTCAAATACACGTTTTAGCGTAGTTTTCTATTTTTTGCTGAATTTTTGGATGCCAAAACATAGCGTATTTGTTGAGTTGAAAGTGTTTTTTCAGACAATGAAGTTTAAAATTTCAATAGGATGGCCTGAGTCAATCAAAAACAGCACCAGAGGGAGGCTGGGGGCTTGGGGGTGATGTTTTTTTTTGGCTCAATTGCACTTTAGCCGTCCATAAAAAAATTACCGTCCATAAAAAACTATTTCATTCTTTCCCGCAGTATCTTTTTAGGTCACGCTAACAATAATCATGTTCAGCAACAGTTTGAACATGACTATGTCAATCACAGAATTAACTTTGTAAACCCACACAATCGGGTTATATACACACAAGGCATTGAGGCTACTTGGGGAGTCATAAAGATAAAGCGTGACTTAAAACACCTAAGTGGTAATTCTCCAGACTTGTTCCCAACCTATCTGTACCAATACCAATATATGTATATTCGCTACCATAATCGCGAAAAGATCATCCAACACATTTTGGAAGAAATACGAAAACAATATGACTTTTAAATGTAAAAAAATTATGGACGGTTATTTTTTATGGACGGTAATTTTTTCTATGGACGGTTAAAAGAATTATGGACGGTAATTTTTTTTTATGGACGGCTAAAGTGCAATTGAGCCGTATAACTAACATACAAGGATAGAAAAGGGTATCACTGTAGAAAAGGTATCGAATAGTTATTTTATGGACGGTTATTTTTTATGGACGTCTAAACTGCATTGAGCCCGAAAACCCATAAAAACGTGATTTTGTAAAAAACATGCAATTTTTTTTCCTCGGAACCGCAATTTTGCACCATTGCCATTTAATTTCCTAGGCATATACTGTATGGCGACATCTGTTTTAATCAGGGCTGAGCTGAGATCGGGCCGACTTTTTCTCGGCCCGGCCCGCTTCGCGCCGGTTCATCAATCCCTTCGGCTGTTTTCGCCGCGTTATAAATTTTTGCACGCGTCATATTTACCTGTAACCGCGCACCGAAGCGCTTTCATTTTGTTTTTGAATAACAACATTCATCCATACAATTTTTAGAAGCACCTTGTGGGCTTAAATTTACTATTTTCACCCATATTTTATTTACAGTAACCTATTGTGGGCTCCCTAATCAACCAGGGAACTTTATTGTAGTTCCCTATAATAGGCTTCCCTGAATTTTCTTTAAAAAATTCGAGATAAAAACATAATTCTCTCAAAAACTATTCTAACAATGATAGAATTCATTAAACTCCATTAGTTTTTTGATGCTCCAATAATTAATTAGAGTGGTGCAATTTTTGGAGGTGAATTTTTAGGGTTTTGCAAAAAATGGTCAAACTTCCTGTAATGTGTTGAATGGGTTTTTCACCCGTTTACAAGTTTGAAAAGAGCCCTTTTTACGTAAAAATGTTTCAGTATAAAGAAGAACAAAAAGGCCCCCAAAATGGGCGTGAAGGTGAAATTTATTGGGAAAGGTCGTGGCTTATTTTGGAAGTAAGGGACAGAAGACAGAACCGGTTAAGAAGTGCTTTTTTGTTTCTTTTTCCCTCTTTGCCTGAGTTCCGTGTTGTTCATTTGGCTTAGTTTGGTTGGGTGCATTTGGACAAATGGGGACATGCACACAAATCGGGACACATCTCCCCTCCCCTCCCCTCCCCTCCCCCTTCCCTTCCCATCATTCCGGTCCCCTTTCCTCCCCTCCCCCCCCCCTTTCCTCCCCTCCCCTCCCCTTTCCTTCCCCCTCCTCCCTTTTCCTCCCCTCCCTTCCCCCAACCCAAAAATGGGCCCGCCGATTTGCTCATCCAACTGTGCATCTCATCCAGAGTCAAAATCATCCCTTCTTCCCCAACATAATTGCCTACAAAAGGTATGACAGGTGTGCTGCGGGTAGTTACGAAAATTCAAAAAAAAATTATTTTTTAATTTTTTTCGGGTTTCTTTTTGCTTCTTACCATCTTCGAGTACGATCTCCAGGGTTGTAGCTGAGCTCAATGGCGGAGTTCCGGCATCCTGAATATTCAAATATATTTTAAGAAAGGTTCATTGGATACCTATGATTAATTTATACATTAAAAAAAGCAAAAATATTTCAAGAAAATTTTCTGGGAAAATATTAGGTTTGCCAGATGGATTTCAAAATGCTAACACGGATTAGCTTACCTGGACATGGATGTCCACGCTGTGGACGGGCACCGCCTCCCGGTCCAACTCTCTACGGACTGTGATCAGCCCACTCTGGCTGTCAATGCTAAACATGATCAATATTGCCTAATCTTGCCTAAATGTTTAGTCACCTGAACTGTTCGGACTGCATTGAGTAGCTGAGTCGCGCATTGTCCCCCCGGTCCTCGTCCTCCGCTTCCATTTTGCCCACCGGCGCTCCGATCGGCGCATTTTCGGGGATGCGAACCAAAAAGGGATGCGGGACGAAGTGCGGGGCTCTGTTCACGTCCTGCCAAATGAATATTTAAATTCAATGTTTGAATTTGGCATTTTATAATTTTGAGCCTTTTCTCTTACCTTAACTTTTATGGACACATTGCAATGGCCGCGAAGTCCAAGTTGGTCGGTAGCCGAAAGTTCCAACAAAAAGACACTGTCCGCCGGGGAAAACATGCGGGCTAACGAAAGGATGGCACCCTAAAATATTTGAAAATTTAAATGTAAATAAAAAAGTGTAAAAATGGTTTCCGACCTGTTCCGAACCCATGTTGGTCAGTGCGAACAGTTCGCCGCCGTCGGAATCGCTCACCGGCGGTGTTTGCCGTTCGATTCGGTACATCAACTTCTGCGCGTCCATTTCATCCGCGTCATTCGCCTTCAGCGCCAGTAGCTTTTGGCCCCGAGGCTTCAAACAAAAAAGTTTTTTTTTTAATTTTCCCGATTTTTCTTTTTTTTGTATTTGTACCGTATCCTCGTCCAGTTCCAGCTGGTACAGAGACTGTGGAAAGGTTGGCGCATTGTCGTTGATGTCCTTCACGTTCACTTTGACCTTTAAAATGGTTTTATTTGGATATTTGGCTAATTTGTACTTCTAAAGACGCATTTCGCGCAGGAACACCGTTATCTTCGGCCATCACTCGGAAGTCGTACTCCGATCGGAGTTCTCGGTCGAGCTTTTTAAAAATGTTGGAAATACTTAAAATTTATTTTTGTTTTAAAACGAAAACTTTCAAATTTCAAATTAATTCTTTTTACCTTTTGCCGCGTTTTCAGTGCCCCGCTGGCGGAGTCCAACTCAAATGGGAGTTCGTCCTCTTCGCCAATCATTTTGTAATGAATTTCGCCGTTTGGGCCGCTGTCCTCGTCAACAGCCAACAATCGACCCTAAAGAATACCGTAATATCGTAATTTTAATTTTTAAATTTATTTGTAATTTTTGGCATTTTGTGCACTTACGATCTCCTGTCCAATTTGAACGTCTTCGTCGACGAACAGTTTCAGAATTCCGCCGTTACCACTACCCGCCTCAATACCAATAAATACTAAAAGTGAACAAAAATACAAATTATTATTTTATTTTTAACAAAAATGTTTTTTTACTCGGCGAATGGTCGTTGACATCGATGATTTTGAGGGTGCACTGCAGGGTGGAGAACAACGAAGTTGGCTGGCCCCAATCCTTTGCTCGAATTAACTAAAAACACAAAAAATCAAACAAATTAAATTTTGTTTAAATTCAAATAAATTAAATTTATTTTTATTTATTTATTTATTTTTTGTCCAATAAAACTGACCAAAGTGAGTGGCGACTGTTTTGGGTTCGCGCGTTCCCGCAAAGTCACATCTCCGCTTTCATAGTCAATGGAGAACACCGGTGCCGACATGCTCACGATGCTGTAGTGCACTTTTCCTACAATTTTCTTCTTTTCTTTTTTCATTTTTCACAATTTATTTACCATTTGTGCCCCCATCCGCGTCGGTTGCCCTCGGCCTAAGTACCACTTTCGGAATTGGCATGTCCTCGGGCACATTCGCCTCGCAAGTGCCGTTGACAAAGTGCGGCGCGTTGTCGTTCACGTCCAACACCGCAATCTCCAAGTGGGCACTGGAAATGGGGTCCACTTTGTATTTTGAGTATTTAGAACCCATGTTTCCCGTGTTTTTGGATCTTATTGTCAATTTATCATATTGTAGGCCAAGACATTCAAAAATGGGATATTTCCCTTAATTCTTCACCTGGATCGCAACGGAGGTTGGCCGCCATCAGTGGCGATAGCCTGAAGCAGCAAATGCGCGGGAAGTGTTTCGTGGTCGAGTTGGGCAGCAGTTTGGACGACGCCCGACTTTGGACTGATGCTGAAATTCGAACAACACATACCTACCCTAATTATTAATCAATTTTACCTAAACAATTGTGCCATTTTCGCGCCTTCTTCGCTGGCATCCGCCAATGAGTAGTGTACTTCTCCGTTCGGCCCGTCGTCCAAATCCCGCGCGAACACACTCAACACGGTGGTCCCAATCTTCAAAATGTCAAATTGTTCGAATTGTTCGACATTGTTTGCCCTTTCTTTTCCCTACCGGGGCGTCTTCCCGGATTTCCGCATAATAATTGGCTCTCTCGAATTTGGGCACATTGTCCTGCACGTCGCGCACCTCAACAATCACTGAAACGATCGCCGAATGCGCGGGTTCCAATCGTTCGAAAGCGACCACCTGCGAAAGAATAAAAAATAAAATAAAAATAAATTAATTTCAAATTAATTCCCATTTTTGCTCAATTTTAGGCTAAAATTTGCCTTTAGCAAGTGCCTAGCTTGCGTCTCGCGATCCAACCCTTTGGCCAGTCTGATCTCGCCACTCTCCGTGTCCAAAGAAAACAAATTTGAGGAACTAAAAATAATAAATAAATAAATAAATAATCGAAAATTAATTTTTGTTACCGCGAATCCTCGGAGGCACTGAATGCATAATAAAGTGGCTGGTCTGTCTGGTGATGAGCCTGAACTTGGACCACAACAGTACGCACTGGTGCATTTTCTAGGAGCCTAAAAGATTTTCAGAATTTTTTTGAATTTTCTAAAAAATGGTTTGGGTAAAATTTAACGAACTCGACAACGTATTTGTCCTCTTTGAAGTGAATTTGCGAATTACGCGGGTTCCTCCGGTGCAACCAACGCTTTGCAAGCGAACGACGCTTTGGTCGGGACGAAAAGACCACCGAAAATTTAACAATTATTTTGACAATTTTAAGTTTATTTTTTATTTTTTGCCTGAATATTTATTTTGCGGGTCCTCCATTGTTCAGCTTCGCTGCATCGCAACTCCACCTTCACCGTCCAGACCGGGCTTCCTTTGCGGAAACACCGGGTCTGTTCCGCAAAAACAATGCCAGAAAAGGGATCCAGCGAGATCTGGCGGGATTTGAGCAGGGGACAGTGATCTGAAGAAGGATTTTGCAAAATTAAAAAAATACAAACTTTGTGGAACTTTTTCGAATAATACCTTTTGGCCATCTGAAGATGGGTTGGCCTGGATGGACACAATTGGGCGAGTGAATCGAAGGGAATTGAAGCAAAAATGGCGGGAGATTGGGGGGAAGAAGGGCACAGTGGGAACAGTGGCGGATGGGGGCAACGAACGAGATGAAGTTGAGGAGGAGGAGGAGGAGAAGGAGCAGGACGGACAAAGTCATCCGGAGGAGGAGAAGGAGGAGGAGGAGGAGGAGGAGGAGCACGGAGTTGAACGGCACATTTGGAATATTGGCGAAAAGTAAAAATTGAAAATTGGGAAGGAGGAAAAAAAGGTAAATATAAATGGGGGAATGGTCAGTATCGGAACAAATAAATAAGGAACAGAACACAATGCGCAAATTATCAATTTGGAATAGATTTGAGGGGGATTGTAGGATTAATTTGGAGGGGAAGGAGCAGGTGGGTGGACGGGGAGGACGGAGGAAGAAACATGGACCTGGGGAGGGGGGGGGGAGGCGGAGGGAGTGGGCATGGATTTGCAACTCTTTCCTTTCACAAAGCCCAAAGCCGGACACGGACGCGGACGACCTTTCCTCGTCAGCATTCAATTGAATGGGTCGCCGGATAAGAGCAGAAGGGGAGGGGGAGGGGAGGAAGGCGGGGGAAGAGACGGGGAGGGGAGAAGCGGAGAGGGGAAGGCGGGGGAAGAGACGGGGAGGGGAGAAGCGGAGAGGGGATGTTGTGGACGGACGGAGGGCGGAGAGCGGACGGAGACTGGACAGGACAGGACAGGACATCAGGCACACAACACAAGGGCAGGCCTAATGAGCGCGGCGAAGCGCGAGCCGGCGGAAGGGGCGGGGCGAGGGAATGAAAAATGAATGGATGAATGGCAGGGAAATGGGGAGGGAAAAGGCCAAGGGGGAGGGGGAGAGGGACACTTGGCCAGAAGATGAAAGTGTTGTGGCCATGGAATGGAACAGGAAAATGGACAACGAAGAAAATGGAAGAGGTGGACGGGGAACAAGAAGGTTGGTTGGTGACCAGTTTAATTGGCGAAGTATACAAATTTGGGCGGAAAAATGAATGGACGAATGGGCGGAACAAAATAATAAAAATAATAATTATGCATAATTACCCCCGAAACCCTCTCCCATTGATGGACCATCGCCGGCTAAGTCGGATTTCCCCCGGGCTTCCTCCGACTTTGAGCACATCCATTCAAAACATTCACTTTCCTCGTACATATGTTGCATTTCTCCAAGAGATGCGGATGCTAACCTTTACTAAAAAAACTTTTTTGGGAGAAATTAAAGAAAAAACGGGATGAATAAATGATGGGCATGCAAGAAATTGCGGGGAGATGGGCCAAGGACTGACTTGGCCAGACTTAACGGGACAATAAGGCAGTTGGTCGATGGGGGATTAATATGTATTATGTATTGGGTTTGGAATGGATGAAACACGAAACGTATAACCCCTCCCCCAACCCACCCATCCACCCCCCCCCCACTCATCAACCAGTCCATCCCTTTCCGACCATGCTGTACATTAGTTTTGGTCGGTAGTGGTGTGTGTGGTGTTGGTGGTTTACTGGTTGGTCAGCTTTCATCAGTCGGAAACAAAATTGGGCCAGGCTAAAGAATAAGGGTGGAAGGGAGAGAGGGAAGGATGAGGAGTGGATAGGGAGAGGAGGGAAAGGGGAAGAGAGGGGGGGGAAGGGAAAGGGGAAGGGAAAGGGGAAGAGAGGGGTAGGGTGGGGTGAGCGGGTGGTGGCATGAGAGAAAGCTCATTGGAATGACCCCCTCGCCGGTGAAGAGTGGTGGGTCCTGCTGAAGACGAGGTGGTTGGGAGGGATAGAGGGGGTAAGGGCAGTAGGGGCAAGGGAAGGGTACGGAAGGGGAAGGGGGGAAGAGGGAAAGAGTGGGGTAGGGTGGGGTGAGAGGGGGGAAGAGTGGGGGGGGGGGTGGGGGGGGTAGGGTACGTAATTAAAACTGCCACCGTTGACGGCGAAGCCAACGATGGCCGGCGATGGGCGGAAGCGAAAAGCCAATATTTCTTTCACAACACAAACGGAGGGGGGGAGTGAGGGAGGCATTGAAGGAAGGAGGAGAGAATTTGAAATTGGCGCGGTATGTGAGGAACAAATGCGAATTGGCGAAAAATAAAAAATAAATTGTAAATTATGGAGGCTATGGAATCCCCTTTGTCCAAGGAATCTCTACTGGACCTTCGCTTCCGATAATTCACTTTTAAGCGCCTTTTATTGTATTAATTGTGCCACATGTCAACTATAGGTCACAGTTAAATATGTTTTGTTAACACATATACCTACATATATAATAACAACTATGTTTAGATGCGGTTTCAAAAAATAGTCCGATAATTAGTTGCCAAAACGCAGAAAAGCCAACAACTATTTCCTGTCCGATTTCTGGCCAGATGTCAATGGCCAAGTCAAACTATTTTATCCTGCTTATTGTAGCTATTTGGCATAGTATCAATAAACATCAAAGGAATTCGATGAGTCACTCAAAAAGACCAATGTTTGGGTTTGGATTTGTGTTCCGCCGATACATTGTTCTTCTTCCCCCTCTCCCTCCCTCCCTCCCTCCGTCCGTCCGTCTTCGTCTATGCCTCTGTTCTGCTACTGCTCGTCATCTTCTCCAAACAGTTTTTGAGGAAGCACTGCTCGCCGTGGTTGTTGTCCACACACTTTCCCCCCTTTTTGCCCTCCGTCGATGAGTGTTTGCAGTTTTTCAGGCAACACTCTTCCACCATTTTGCTCCACGCACGAACTGCTTCAGCAGCCACATTTGATGCTGATCCGTGCTCAACAGGTTGGGGGACCCTTTTTATTGATAATTATTTATTTATGAGATACAGAATATGGGGAATAATAATATTTAAAAATAATAATTAATAATAAAAACAGAACGGTCTCTAGTCCCTACCCTTCTTCTCTGGTACATATCGGTCCGATCAGCAAAAGTAATCCGGCAAAAAGCAATGAAAATATTAGGAAGAAATCCATTTTTAGTTAAAAATAAAATTGGAGAAATAGGGGAAGATTTCGATAATATTGCGGAAGAAGAAGAAGAATAGTGAAAAGTGATCGGAAAGAGAAGGGGGAGGGAGGAGGGAGAAGAGAGAAAGACCAAGGTCATTCAGTGTTGGACACTCCCAAAATTGATGGGAAAAGGGCTGCAAAACAGTGGCCGAGCAGCGGAGAAGAACCAACCCAAACAAAGCCAAGAGCAAATCAAAAAAGACAACAAAAAAACGGAAAAAAGAGTTTGCCAATCACTTTTACAACGGGAAAGTGGAGAAAAGAGTTAATTGAAAACCTTTTTGGAAAAAAAGAAAGGACATGAACATCCCCCCCCACTCCCTCGGTACAAAGTACAAAGCACAAAGAATAATATTTATCGGAATATCGTTTATATGTAAGTAAATTAACATTGTCCATCCAAATAAACTGGAATATACACTGTACTTCCTCTAATTAGTTAAGTTAACCCCAATAGGGGTTATAATTTTAAAATTCGGGAGGGTACTGTCGAATTGGAGGAAGTACGGCCAATGTTTGAACTTTGAATACAAATTGCTCGACTGTTGTGACTGTCCAAGTCCAAAGTGTTCAGATACCCCTTCTCAGGGTGTTGACGGCGCAGAGAATGGCCTGCTGCACAACGGTCAGTTCCAGTGCCAGTCGTTCGCCGATTCGTTTTCTGTCCGCCTCCTGCGCACTGTCCGACTTGGCGATTTGACCAATCTATGCCCAAGTGATGATCAGAAGAAGAAGAAGCCATAATGATGGTAATCAACGGCCCCAGCCCACGACACAAAATTCAAAAATATGTCCAAAATGGTCTCTACCAGCTTGCGGACGTTGGCCATCACAGTAGCTTGATAGGAGTCGTCGCTTGAGAGTGAGAACAGCACATGGCGTTTGTCCGGCTCCTCCCTGGCCAACCCCATCGACGGGTTCACAAAGCACTGCTCCAACTTCCTCAGCCTTCCGTTCGCCCAGTTTGCCCCTTCCTCCTTCCTCCCAACAATGCGTTCCTCAAATTCCTCCGATTGCGCAATGAATTGGTGCACATTTTGCACCAAATGCTCCAATTGAGTTTTGGCGGGTGCTGACGCATTTGGGAACCGAGTGTACAGGTCCAGAATGGGCTGCAAATTTAGAAAATGTTTTTTTTAATTATTTCAAAATAATTGGACCTGTCTGATGTCTTCCACATAATCTGTCAACATTTTGTGCGCCAATGTACTTGCGCTGATCGGTAACAGCGCGGAGTCGGCAAACAACCGGGCCAACTCGGCCCAATACTCGCCCACCGCTTTGTGCACCTAAATTTTTAATTAAAATTTTAAAAAATTAAAAATTCCAACCGCCATATGGTTGTGGTCAAAGATCTGTTCGTTGACAAAGGGCAATTCGTAGCGGGAATGATACAGGGGGTACTCGATCCGGTCGGTGTCCCGATAGGTGAAGTCCACCACCGGAATGCCCAGGAAGTTCAGGAAACTCCTTTAGGAAATTTTGAAAATTACAAAATAAAATATGAATTGAATTTCCTTACGCTTGATCACTGCCGCCCCCGGGGATGCCCATCTGTGGGATGTCTGGCAGCCAGTTGGTCTTTGGCGGAATGTGTTCTCGCCAAGTGTCGTACACAGTTCGCCTTTCCCGCATCGGATCCGGCACCACTTTGGCGGCACTTACTGCCGCGTGGTAAAGAGTTGGAACAGTGGAAACATCCATAAAATTGAAAAGAATAAAATAAATAAATAAATAGAAGTACAGACAATGTTTGGTTGGACGAGATCAGGTCCAGGTTCAGATACACGACTGCTCTCTCCGTCAGCACATTCGCAAATTCCTCCACAAATTCTGTAGAACTGAAAAGTATTTGGTCCGAACAGTTTCGATTTCTTTTGGACCATTGAATTTTCGAGTCCAGTGAACCCAGACTCGAGACTAGCCCACTTCCTTTGTCTTACCCGATCAGTTTGTACTCCTCCGCGTCCCACGCACAGAACACCAGCGTCCGCTTCGGTCTCCACCCCTTCTCGCGTACTGTCTCCGCAAATGCTCCGCCCACCTCCGCCAAGATGGACGTGCCGCTGTTCGGGTCGATGGATCCGAACACCCATGCGTCGTAGTGGTTGCCCAGCATAACCCACTCGTCCGGGTACTCGCTGCCCCAGATGTACCCGACCACGTTTTGAATGGTCCTTTGTTTTGAAACGAATATTTTTTGAAGAAAACAACACTATTTTCCCCAGTTTCTCTCTCCCTCTACCTCACTTCCAGCTTCGAGTACACCTCCACCCTGATCTGCTTGCCCTGGCCACTTTTTAAGCCGGGCCCCACTCTGTAAGTGAAGTTCATCGCGCCCTGCCAATCTGCCGGCACCGCTGGTCCATCCATCCGAGAAAGGACATGGTACGCATCACCGTAGCCGAGCGGAAGCACGGGAATTTGGGGCATCACCTTAGAGTCCTTTTCGACCTAAAACCAAATTGGGAAAATTATCGAACGGAAAAATCGAACGGATTAACCGACCTCCTCGACGGACTTCTCCTTGTGAAAGTCTTGCCTGGATGGGAGGAGCGGACTCATTGGATCACCGCCCGGGATCAGTGTGGTACCACGCTGAACTCCCTGCGGAGGCATCCAATCAGTCGATGGGAACACGTGATCTGATAGATGACATCATAATATTGATTTTTCGTTGATTTTTTAGCGATTTTTATTATTATTTTATTGACTGAATGTGCATCGTTAACACCGACAACAATAACACCAACCTGCGCCTTCCTTGGCTATCTCGGCCGGGTCCGATATTATGATTGCCCCTACTGCTCCGCGTTGATGCGCATGTCGGACCATGTCCCCGCGAAAGGTCCCTCCGTAGCGCATCACCGCGATTTTGCCTTAAATATTCTTCACATTATTGCCCATTTTCTCACACTTTCTCTGACTGACCCTTTAGGTTTGCGATGCCAAACTCCTTGGCCAGCCTTTCGAAGTCTTCCACCCTTCCGTAGTGGCAATACATCGGCTCTCCCTGCACCGTGCCCTCGGGACTGTATGCCAACCACTGTATGCTGGCCTCGGGACTGTTGTCATTCTGAATCAAACGATGATTATCATTATATGAATCCAAAGATCAAATATAATGTGATTTATTTATGCTAATTCAGTTTTATGCTTTACTTTATGCTAATCTATTTGATGCGAATTCGAACTCACCCCGACCAAGTCTGGGCTTTGCCCTTCCGTCCGGAACAGTACCCTTCCGCTGGCATCCAGCACCGAAACATGGTTGGGCGATTCCCATTTTGGATAGGAAAGGAGCACATCGTATGGAAGCAAATGCACATCTGCCAAAACACATATTCCAATTAATCAATTTTTTGTTTACCATCTCTGGAGACCCTAAATTTTAAACAAAATATTCGATATCGAACCCCGAATTTCAGTCCCGAAAATTCTTCTTTTTTTGTTTTAAACTTGACTTCAACAACAATAATTTCTTCCGACCTTCGATTCCGTTCGCCTTCCAAATCTGTGCCACCTTTTCGGCCACTGCTCTGTTGGCCTCGGTGCCCGCCTGGTGTGGTTTCTCAGTGAATGCCTTCAGATTGTCAGCAATTCGGTCGGGCAAAATATTGGCGAAAATGGAGGCACGAATCTCTGCGGGGGAGGGTTTATCAGATTTTTAATTTTTCAGGTGTTGGCCTAAAAATTTCTTCGGCTTTTCGGAATACATTGTTTTTTATTTATTTGTTTTTTATAATTTGCAGGAATTTTTTAATTCCCGTGTTTTTACCTTTAGCATTGTACTGTTGCTGAACTGCTGGAGGTGCAGTTCGTGGCATGAAAATAAGAAGGAGGAGAAGAGCGACCAGCATAAGGACGATGAGGAGAAGGCACAAGGCGAGGGAGGCGAGAAACAGGGACTGGACACGGCCGAGACGGGGACGGACCACGGAATCGCCGGAACTTATTGGGTAGGACATAACTGAACTCGCAGTGGAGGTAAGTTGTGGGGATGCAGTTGGACTTGTTCTGGGGATGAAGTTGGACTTGTTCAGACACTTGTTCCACTTCTTGTTGGATCAGAGCCAAGTGCGGTGAAATAACAAATAAACAAATAAAAAAGACGTTGTAAAGGTAAAGAAATTTGGATTAAAAAGACGATCTTTGGAATATTGGAAGATAGGAACAGTTGTTCACTCATCCCAAAGACAAGAGAAGAAGGTTTCTGGACGGACACCATGTGCGGAGATGGGGAAAATGGATGAGGAACAAACGCCGGCGATGGAGGAGGGGAATGGACTGCTTGAGAGGAGGTGTATGACCAGCCGGAAAAACTGGAAATTACCACGGGAATCCGGGAGGGAGCGGAAATCCAATGATGGAATTCCTCTTTTTGTTTTGTACCGAAAGGGAACAAATCGCCAAATTTGGACACTGTTCTTAATCTTATTTTTTCTGATAATTTCGGGGGTTAAATTGATCCTAACCTATTTTTTGCCTTCCAAGTCATTCCACCGGCTTTGCCAAATATTTGACAAAAACCCCGCAAATTGTGAGAATATGCCCAACTGATCGATTATGAGTGGTGGTCATGACATGGAGATGATAAGGAGATGAGAGAGAGGCACAGTGTTCTCTTCCCCCGGCCCTTTTGTTTAAGCACAACATCGCCCAACCATTAATAACTTATTTGCCCGATAATTTCTTATCAAAATTGGGTATCTATTTTTACAAGTGTTTGTGGAGGAAGGAAATGCATTTATAAAGCAAAAATAAATACACAAATACAAAGGGGGATATATTGTGTATACGGTGCATGTACAGTTTACAATATATGCAGAATATTGATGTATAGTACGGTAGTATGTAATTTGCATGATCTAGATCACCATCAATTATGGTGATCAGTGATGGTGATCAGTGATGGGATGAATCTTCAGTGTGTGTTCAGTGTTCTGTGATTTTGTTTAATCGTAATTTTAAAACATAAAAATTCAAACCTTAATCTCCTAGTCATTTCAATCATTTAACCATATGCAATGTGCTAGGAATGTTCTTGCTGCACAATAAAATGGATAATAGAGTCGAATGGCCCCGCACATTAGAAAAACTAAAATAGTGTTAAGCTCATGACGTTTTGCATAAGTTTAAAAATTAGGCTCAAAAAACCTTTACGTCTTTTTCTAAAATAGTCTTTACTTTTATTAAATCCAAAAACATCCGTTTTTATTTTTTAACTCTAAAAGCTTTTTCTTGAACTTTAAAATAAAAAATTTTGTATATTAATTTTTTAAACTCAAACAAATTTTGCTACCTTATTTTTTAAATTAGTTATCACCACCATTTTGAAAAATTAAAAATTATTCTTTTTAAAAGTAAAATTTGATTAATACATTCGGGTATCGCCCTCATCTAATGTGCAGATTACTTGGTTTTTGAACATCCCCTACTGTTTATCGTCATTTGCTATTAAGACCCCCGCCCTCTATGCCATTTATCTAGTTGTTTTTTGGAGGTTTTTTGAATTATAAAAACGAAATTATTTGAATTACTTAAACTATTAATTAATTTTTTAGCTAATTTTTTACATTAATTTTCACTAATTCAAAAACCTAAAACAGTGGCGCTCTCATCTAGAAAGCGTTATAATTTCTTTAATTGAATCTAAAAATCGAATTTATAAGAATTTCTTGGAAATTATTAAAATTAGGCAATCATTACATATTTTTTACCTAAAAAACCATCCTTAATTTTTTAAACACTCAAAAACTTAGTAGTGACTTTTTTAAATTTAAATCTTTAGTCCTTAATTTTTAAAATCAAACCCTTAATTGTTAACTTAAACCTTATTTTTTAACCTTTTAAACTCAAAAAGACCCTTTTAGTTCATTTAACATAAAAAATGTCTTAACTTTTTAAACACAACCATAATCGTTTTTACTTTTTACTATAAAATTTTAGTTCTTTCTTCTTAAAGTTAAAACCTTTGCCCTTAAATTTAAGTTAAACCGTAAGACGATTTATCTCAATCATCCTTTAATTCCGATTTTTCGTTCCACCAATTTGAATTTGCGCCAAACTACCGTACTTTCAATTATCGATTATTTGTCACCACTCGAAATGTTTTTCCTTTTTTTAAGTTTCGTTTATTTTCTAAAAATAAATATTGAGTTCGCTTTATCTTTAACAAAAAAGCACATAGTGTTACAAACGCTATTACTTTATTTGGAAATCCGCTTTCAACCGGATATTTCTTTGTTTTGGTCCTTTATTTCTTTATTTGGTTACAATTAGGATTTCCCGAAGTTATCGGTGAGTTTATCCCGTTATCCCGAATTTCGGTGAGTTTCTCTCAATCTCTTCATCTCAAGTAAGTTTTGATCAATCGATCGGACTTTCATCTCCTTTCTTCGAATTCGTTGATCGCATCAGATCTTCAGGATTCTCATTTCTCTCTCGGATTCGTGATCACATCAGATCCTCGGAATTCCCATTCTTTATTGGCTCTCCCCTTTCAGTCTTCAGTCCCAAACATCTGTTTTCCTCCCCTAAAAAGGAAGATAAAGTAGTACGAAACTTTAGGGCTTACTTTTTTAAACTTAAAAAGCTTAGTATGTATTAATTTATAAACTAAAAAATCAATCATTGAGAATCTGATAAAACGGCACTAAGTTTTTAAAATTGTTATAAATAAAAAAGTAAAATTAGGAAAAACATTCATTTTAAATGTTTAATTGAAACGAAGTGAATTCTTATAATCAAATCGAACGCGAATTTTGACCGTATGATTTTTAAATAGGAAGTTATTTGTATAATTATAATTTTTCTATGGATTGATTATATAATCCGATGTTTTTGACTTCTGGTAATATTTTTTCAAAAAACACCCTTATCGTTTTTTCAAAAAACACTTATAATACACTACTTATACACCCTTCACTGTTAATTAAAAAAAAACCAAAAACGCCATAAATTTGCACAAAATTATTTTTGGCTAAATGGCATTGCTAGTTGCTACATAAAGTGACTCGCACCATTTTCGTGTCCTTACAAATAATAGCGTCGGGGAGTAGAAAACATTAAATTTTTTCCAACATCATTAATTTTTATGAAAAAATGAAGAAAAACGGGTAAACTTAAAATACCCATATCTCAGCTTTAAATGTACCGATTTTCAAAAAAAATTCTAATTTTGCAATTTTTTGATATCAAAACTAAGTGGATTTATTGGGTGGAAAGTGTAGTTTGACAAAATGAAGATTCAAATATATGAAATTTTCATAATTTTTCAAACGAATTTTCTACCAGGATTATATTTTATTTTTTAAATATCTGAAAATCCGGCCCTTGGTTGAAAATTTCTGGTCCCTATTGAGAATGGGGCAGACCGGAATTTTTTTGGCTTGGCCGGGAAATCCAGCCCATTTTTAACCTCTGCCCCTGCTCCATTTCCCATCCCCGCCGGCTCTTTTTTCGAAATACTGATTTTTTGAAAATTTTCGTTTTTTTGCAAAAATTAAAAAACGAAATGGTATTTTAATGGCAAAGACCCAAGTTTTAATGTAAGAAATCATTTCTTGTTGTCATTCTGATCGGAGAAAACCCGTGAACTACTGCTTGTGCCAAAAATCTGTAAATGGATTAGTTATTAATTTGAAAAAAAAGCGAATAACACAGTAAAACACGGGCATGCTGGATACAGTCAATGTGCGTATCCATTGAAGAGAACAGGCGAGATAAGGAGAGAACAGCAGGCGACGAGCGAGCTAAAGAGATAGAACGTCAAAGCGAAAGAAGAAAAGGAATTGCAAAAAAGAGACAGTTAAACAAAAGAAACAAAGGAAATACGAGAGTGTGCAGAGCAGAGCGAACAGAGAAATTAAGAGAGTGCACTGTAATTTTTCTTTTTCTCGCCTATAAATGCAACAATGCGTTTGGCTGCTTTCAGTGATGCCCATGTTTTACTGTAATTCGCTCCGATTTTTTATTTTTTAAATTCATAACTAATCTGTCTACAGATTTTTGGCATAAGCACTAGGATAGGACATATTTTCTTCATAGTTTAACTTTTTCCCCATTTTTAAGCAACTGTTGCGCAACACGCCAAACAAACAAGTGTTGGGCGAATTTTGCCAAAAAATGTGTATTTTGAGTAACATTTCTCCAAAAAATTTGCTCTGCAAATTTTCCGCGAAAATAATTTTCTATGCAACATTTGTAAAATTTTTGTTTTGTTGTACATAGGGCTTTCCAAAGTAAGCTTACAACGCTTAAAGTAAGCCATGCAATCTCTCACTTTCGGCTTATTTCAGCGTAGCTTATAAATAAGCCAACACTATGCCAAAGTAAGTTGAAGTAAGCTGCCAATTTAAATTATAAAACCGAATAATAATAAAAATTGACTTCCTTTTTTAATAAAGAAAAATGAAACGTTAATATTGTTAAGGGTTCAATTGGAAAAGACTGGTCAGCAATTTATCCCATCAACAGATAGTGATACCATCACACCAAACTATCTCGCTATGTATAAAAGGCAGCTGATCAATTGTTTAAAACACCACAGTACATTGAGGAGTACATCACCGCGTTTGAAGTGAATTTATATTTACCTATAAATTTTCAACCCATTTCGTTTAGACAAATGAACGTCCTATGGCTGAGCACATCCTGCTGAGACTGCATCTCCTCATCAGCCATTTTCGCGAGTGCGAGTCAACTGGAAAAGGCGCCAACCCCAATGAATGGTCACAGCGAGTTGCATTGGCAAGGGCGGCTCTTGCAACCATCAAACGAAAATATCCAAGATTCAACCGGAATTTTGCGATTACCGCAGCTTTTGTGAATCCAGCAGCTGCAAGCCTGTTGGATCAAATTTCGGAATCATTTGAGTGGATCAACGAAAAAAATGGGATCTAGGAGAGGTTGGCTATTGTCAATTACATATTTTTAGCAATTTTAAGGCGAGGCGGATTATTTTGGCAATGTACAACCGTTCTTTAGAACCACCTCATTGTCAGCCCAAAAAAAGAGTCGTTATTCCACTGCAGAAGTTGCCGGAGAACGATGGAAGTTTCCGGAGAACGATAGAAGAACATTAAAAATGGTGAACAAGCTCAATTGGTGGTAAGTCACGTTCGTTTTTCAAACATTTACTTTTATTAT
>JAQIYK010000058.1:0-23132 GCA_034700465.1 Rotylenchus robustus
AACAAGTTTTAAGGTTTTTAAATAAAATTAAAAATTTTGGAAAAAAAATTTAAAAATAAAAGGCCCACTTTAGGTTTGAAAATACACAAATTGCATAGCATAAGTATCCTTTTTTCTGCTCGATAAGTGTATGAAAATTATATTAATCTGATTTCGGCGGCCACCCCACCCACATACATACATGCCAAGTCACAATCCACAGACAGACATGTGGTGAAGGAACGAACGTTGGCTGGCAGGTGCATGTGGCACTTGTGAAACCGTGTTTTTGAGTTAATTTAAAAAAGTTACCAAAAAATGGCCCAACCCCAAACTACACACGCACAAGCGCCAAAACATTTAAAACGCTTGAAATTAAGGCATTTTAATTTTTTCATCTTTTTTTTCAGATAAATTTTGGAAAAAATTTTAAAAATAAAAGGCCCCCTTTAGGTTTGAAAATGCACAAAGAGAGTGAGATTTATTTATTTGAAATTTGAAGTGTGTACCTGTGTACATTTTTTTTCAATTTATTGAAATGAAGTATTATAATGTTTTTACCGACTTTTAAAAAGTTCGGAATTGAATAAAGGTGAAAGAAAGATGTAGTGCAAAAAACAGAGACAGCAACATAATATACATTGATTTTAGGTGAGTTTTTTGTTCCACTTTTTGCATTGTAAATAGTTTACCAATATCACCATCACTCAACACTAACATAGTGTATCATTCAAGTAAGCACAAATAATGTCAATGAACAAGGGCGGAGAATAGACATAAAGGATACATTTGAGAAAATGGAAAGAAATGCAAAGCTTGGGACAGCAAAAAGAGCAGTAATAGGATGAACGGAGAGTGGACGAAGCAGAAACATGGTAAAGACATCACGGGAACACAACATCAAAGGATCGTGATTAGCGGAGATCGAGTTGAGCGTGTTCGCCAGTCCACATCCCTCCTGCTTCTCGACGTCATCGAGTTCGTATCAGGTGTGTTGTTCATCAGTGCCGCGCTTCTTCATTTGCCAGTGCCGCATCAGCTCAGGATGGTCGCGCAAGAAGTCATCAAGTAGTTGGCCCGGACTACAGAAAGCGGAAATCGTTGGTATTATTCGAGTAAATATTTTATGTTCGTGTGTAGTATATACCTTTTCCTTGTGCATGCCGGCGAACTCATCATAGAACGCGCAAATGGTCCGCTATTCTTGGCTGTTGAGAGAAGCGGACCATCGAGTTTGCTGTCCATCCAAGAATCGTCAGTGGAAGAGGTGCTTGACAAGGCGGCAGCAGTGCGAATGGAAGGGCATCCTTAAAAGTTAAGGATTTTCGGATAAAAAATAACTCAATCCAACCCGATGAGCTGCATTGCTGTTTGATTTCAAAGTTGGCGGAACCCGTCACATTGTCGTCGCGAATCGAAATCAGACCTTAATTATCCATTTTTTATTGAAAATCTTGAATTATAAATGCAATTTCACTTACTTGTGCTTGTACCCTCCTCCTCTAGGTCCCGCTCCCAACTGTAGATCAGTGCAGAGAACCGCGGAACGTTGTCCCAGGTGCCAGTTGCGGAATGAGCTGGGGACGCGATCCATTGATGGCGACCAAACAGTACGGATGGCGGCGGAAGGTCGTCAAAAGTTCCAGCTGTATGTTCCGTGTTGCCAGGTGCTGGTAGAAGCTCCGGCAGATCTATTTCTAAACGTTAATGTCCATTCAGTTAACAAAAAGTTTGAAACAAAGTTAGCTTTCTTTTTAATTTCCCGAAAATAAATATAGTCCAAATCGGAGAATATATAAACTGAAAAGTCAAGTCATATGAATTAATGCCCAACAAATGCATCTTTAATTGAGTTTTTGGGATAATTGCGTCATTTGAAAATTGCTACGTTTATCCGTTTGTTTATCTACTAATTAATATTAACAAATCTGGAAACAACTAACCAAGAGAAGATCCCATTCGCAACTTGTGCTTCCTTGGCTTCGGGTGCTGCGAGTTGGTCCTGGGCGGATGCAAAAGGATGTGTTGGTCCAGTCGTTGTCTCTGCTTGCTGCCGCACTGTGAGCGCCGTAACCGTAACATTGCGTTGTCGCGAATGGATGGACGGAGGACGACGGTCGGATCAGTTGGTTGGTCGGCGAGCGGGCGTTGGTTGATGAGTTGGCTGGCGAGTGGGTGGAGAAAGTGGTGAAATGTGCAAGTAGACATCTCTTTATATATGTAGAGGAGCTTTGACTTTGATGAATGAGACTAATTATGATTTTATGATTCAAAAAAACATTTTGCAAAAAATTATAAATGTTTTCCTTTATAATAATTCAAAGTTTTTGAGTGAGTATGCGCATGCCAATGTGAGCCACGCGAAAAAAGAAAAAAGGGGGCAGCCACCCACGCGGGGAGCAATTTTTGCGAGCACGCAGAGCGCCTCAGCAGAGATCAATTTGTTCGATAATGTTTCTTCATTATTTTAGACCAAAAAACCAAAACTTTCAAAAATTTTAAAAACGTCCAAAAGTGGTTTTAAAACACTTTTTAGTGGTTTAAAACCACGTTAAACCACATTTTATGACATTTTAAACCGTTTGTAGGTGTTAAAAAATTTGAAATTTTTTTTTGAAAAAAGTCGATTTTTTTCCAAAAACACCAGATTTTTAACTAGTGCCGTTTAAACTGTAATGTACACCAGAGTTAGGAGGGAGTTATCAAAGAAAGGTGTTTTTCCAAAATCAAAAGTCAGATTTTGCAATTCCACATGTGCACAGATCTCCCTTCTTATTATATAATAAGCTTATAACACTTTTCTTTGTTTACGTTTTTCAATTTCTTCTCCAACTTCTTTGTCTACATTTTGCATTTGCGTTTGCGGTATTTTCTTATCAGCAAAAATACTTTTCAGCGAACAAATTAATAACGGCTGATAAAACGGCGACCAACAAATTGTCTCCGCCTCCTCCGTCTTCTCATATTTTTCCAACAACAACTTTCCATCCATTATTCAATAGTTCAACAACATCGGCAACAGCAGACGAGTCTGATCACCAGCAACAGGTTCAGGCTTTACCTGAATTTTTTGGAATTCGTCGACGTCGACTGGGCGGTGCCCTCTCTGCTTCTTCGCCATCGCTGTTAGGCACCGAATACGGACAAAGGTTTGATTTCAAAAAAGCAATTGTAGTATTAAAATTTTTTGAATTTGTATCATACATAATTTTCGAAACTGTCCTGATCTACTGAAAATATTTAATAAGAAGTACTGAAGTTTACAAGTTAATTTAGAACTGAAAATTTAGAGACCAAGAATTGCATCATTATCGCAATGAATTTGAAGAAGCCTTGTTGCTGAACTCGAACACTAACAACACTCGATTTTATAAACAAAATCAAACATCAACACAAGATCCGGAATTTCAGGTTTTATCTAAATTAGATCGGCATGTATAAATGTGTTTTTTACCTTAAATTTTTAATAGCATCAAAGTCGGCAATTGGCACCAGCTTCTCACCACCAATTTTTGTTTACACGACAGGGACTGCCGCAAGGAATTAACAACAAGAGCATTCGATACAAACCCATTGAAAGACGACAGCCGGCGTGTCTTCAAGAGCGATCTTACCCAGTGAATTATCAACTACCAGAATCACAAGGTTATACCATATAATATTAATTAAAAGGGACAAATTAAAATTCTGAAGATGGTTTACGTGCTATACAATTCATGTGCTATGCAATTTTGAATTTTTGTAGCTGATAGGATTTTTCAAGTGTGTATGATCGATAACCCATAAATTTTAAATGGAGCTATGATATTTTATTACGAATTTTCTGAATTTGACAGAAAGTACAAACTAAATAAGTTTAAAAAATTTACAATTTTTAAAGTTTTTGTTGGTTTTTAGATTTTTATCATCCGCAAGATTCATCAGCAGGCCTATCAGATCCAGCATCGTTAGCAAGGGAAGCGACACCCAACCATTTTGGCCAAACATTCTATCATCAACAACGACAGCAACATCAGTTTGTGCCACCTCCACCTCCATATTCCGCGCAGAATCAGCACGCTCCGCCTTTGCCGCAGGGAATTCAGGAATTCTTCAGGTTTTTATTTTTTTATAAAAATTTAACGAGAAATCTATAGGTTTATTTCGGCTACTGGCTGATAAACATAAATAAACATTTAGACCCGGTACGCTCGGACACATGTTGTTTTCGTTTTTCATGCGTTTTTTGACTGCCCCGGTGTCCTATTTTTGGCATTCTGTTCGGGACCGTGTTTCTCTGGCCATTTTCGTAACATTATTTCTTCGCCTCCTCGCGCTGTTCATACTCTCCCTGGTCACCCCGATGTTGTTGCGACGTCTGTTCGCCTCAAATTTTGTCGAACTTCAGCAGCCATTGGAGTTCATCTTTAGGACTTGCTCAGACGAGTTGGCCGGTGTCTGTTCATTCCCAGAAGCGCAATTTTCACTAGAAGAGGTAACCCATTACTGAAATAAAATTAGAACGTAAAAATTTATAATCGAGAAATCAAAAATAGTTATATTAAATTTGTTAAAATTTATGGAACCAAAAATAGATCAAAATTTAGCTGAAATTTTTAAAAGAGGAGTTTTGTAAATTTAGGAAAGCATCCAGCTGCAACCCGGTTACTACTACAGTTTCGTGCTTGACATTGTATTATTTGACACTCCACAGAACAGACAGTTGAGCATTGTGTTGGCCAGTGTGATGCTTAAGGTGAACTTAAATTTTGTTTATTAATTGAAATTTACTTTATGTATCCGATAAATATTAAGGATGAAAAGATGAAATTGTTGTCCCAATTCCACAAAAGTGTGCCAATTTTCAATGCATTCTGTGCGCGTTCGGTGATCTCGAGATTATATACTTTGGTTAACCTCATTGGACTTTACAGTTAAAAATCTCTCAATTTTTAGACCAGGAATGTGGTGTTCTGGCCACTTTATCTGGCAGGCTTTTTCTCCAGCGGTTACGAGTTGTCTGAACTGTTTTCCATTCATTTCCCGAACTATTACATGGAGCGAGAGGGACGCCCGACCCGATACATTGTCGTTCAACTTCAAAACAAATTTATACAAGTGAGCTAATTTTTGGTCATTTTAAAATAATTTACATGTCGCTTAAATTCAGCTTTCCTCCGCCACCCTTCGCGTTCGAACCCACATGAACATTTTGAGCGCGTTCGTCAGCGAGTACCCGCTTGTCTCATATGCGCTGATGTTCGCTGGTTCGTTCTGTCTGTTCCTCGGTGCTTTTGTGCTCTTCCATTTTGTTCAATGGGCGCGACGATTGACTGCACCGACCGACGAAGACTCGCTGGAATATTAGGACTCAAAAGGACTTATTACACCCTAATAAAATGGCCCAAACCTAGATTAATTTGAAAATAGAACTATATCATGGTTGTGACAATAATTAATCCATTCCATTTTTGATCTGTTATGTACATCTCGTATTTGGCATTAGTGTATTTTTTCATTTGCTCAGACAAAAATAACCATTAATTAGCAGGGTAGACTTTAATCTCACTTCGTAATTTTTACACAATTTTAATGTGCATTTAAAAATTTAAATATTAATAAATTTTCATCAATCAATTTAATATTCGTATTTATCGGCAGGCGTTCTTATTTTACGCTAACACATTATTCGTTTAATTGTCACTTTATGCGTTGTATTCATAGCTTCTTGCAATTGATGATGATTTGTTCCCCATACAGCGCTTTTTCATGATCGAAGGTAGCCGATCAAGACAGTAAACACGGATTCATCCAGCAGCAACAAGTTAATTTAAAAAAATAAAAAAGTAAAGGATTGAGATTGTTCATTTGTTTTATTATTACTGTGCTTTGTACATACATTACGTTTTTCTTAAATTGGCGAAAATATAAAATGTGATGAATTTGAAGCTACTGAGGAAAGTGACCAGGAAAAAGCTGCTATCGCAAAACATAATGGCCAATTTATACGAATTTTTGCAAAAATTTATGTCCATAATTTAAAACATTTGGCAGTTTATTTGCATTATGACTACCAAATGGCTCTCTAGCTCGGTTCAGAGAGATATTAACCGGTCGCAAATTTTGAGCTGAAAGCCTGAAAGATTGAAATTGCAGAAATTATATACCTATTAGTTATTGGAAATTGCTGACTGTTTGAATGTTATGTTTTTGTTTCAGTTGCATATCGTTTTCCTGTGCAAGTGCATCAATGGTGGTTCCGCCGGGCTTTCCCTCGCCATTTTTTGTCGGCACTTCGGCCAGCGATTTGGCCACTTCGTCGGCAGCATTCGACCCTCCCCCTCCTCAGATGGCCCTTCCGGGCTGTCCAGGCTACTGCGGTTGGTGGCCACCACCCAATGCTTCGCCACACAACGCCACAACATCCGCAGCTGCCACCGGCTCCAACAACATTGCGCTGCTGCAGGCGTCCGACAACACCATCGACCTTGTGTTCGAGTATTGCAAGGTTTCTTTTATTTTTTATGCACACGACTTTTTTATGTGGTTCTAAAACTTATTTTGTAGGAGCCTAATTTTGGTTTTGTTTTATAGACCACAACTGGTCCATAGCATCAATTGCACACTCGCTATGGCATCCAAACCAGTTGAACCAAAGCAAAATCGAATTCAAATCCTTTAAAAATTCAAAAATATCGTGCATTATTGTAAATTAGATGTTTAAATTTAAAAAATTGATAAATTAATTGGAAAATTAATTTGTAGCCGTGTCCCTGGGGAATGCGGAGCGGTGGGCCTCGATCCCCGTTGTGTAGGCCGTGCGAGACTCCGTTGCGCACCTACGACTACCTGTTCCTGCTGTTCCACGCATTTGCACCCTTTTTGATAAACAGTGCCGCCATTGGTTATTATTCTGCCGCGCGTCTGAGGTTAAATCAAAGGTATTCTTATGGAAATGCATTATGGGGACAGGAAAATAATTTGATTAGAATTAGATTGAGTTTTAAACTGGAAAATTGATCGGTTTAAAATTAAAGAATTGATTAGTTTAAAATTGAAAAATCGATCAGTTTAATGATGCTTTCCTTATTATGATCTTTGGTCTTTCTCTTAAAATTACGAAAGGGTCTTTTACATAAGCGAACCCATAAAACTTTCAAGGCTTCATTAAACATTAATTATGAATTGTTGTCAAATTGAGTTCCGATGGTTAATCCTTGTTTGAAAAAAAACCCATAAGGGATAAGATAAGCACTAATAATTGTTGAAATTATATGTATATTATTAAGAAAGGCCTAAATTGAATTTAAAACTTTACTTTGTTTAAATTGTTGTTTTTCGACTATTATTATTATGATATTGGAAAAGAAGTGTAAAAGGAGTTGAACATTAAAATGCAATAAAAATATAACTTATTTAAGGCTTATGTTATGGATTTTGCTGCAAATAGTTTGTGCCTTGCTGGAAAGCACATTGGCACTGATTGGCGGCCTCCTCATTTTTGCACCCGTTGGCGAACTGAGAATGTTTGGTTGCGAACGGGACGGCACGCTGAAAGAATGGTATTTAATTGGAAAAATGGATGACTCAATTGGATTAAAAAATCTAAGATAGAGGAGAGGGCGAGAGAGAAAAAAGAATGTAAGAAAATTTTCTAACCCAACAACCCCTGATTTTCGTATTTTTTCTGTAGGAAAAAATATGAGGAAAAAGGGAAGAAAATACATTAAATTTTTAGGTATTCCATGTTGAATAATCCGGTGCTTGCTTATACACGGGTTCTTCATTGTGCATCTGAACTAGTCTACCCACTGTAAGTTCTTTCATATTTTTGTAAATAATTTCTCAATTTTCTTTCACATTTTTCAGTTATTCCTTCCCTTTTGCAATTTACACGCTCAATCTGGCCACTTTGCTTCTTCTTCGGCCTTTACTCTACGCGTTTGCCGCACTTATTAGCAATGGACACCGAAATTTGTTGCCCGGCGCACCATTTTACGCCGCACTGTGGATATTACCGTTGATGGCACTTGGGCATTCAATTTTGGTAACATTTCAGTAAATATATACAATTGAAATTTAAGTGGAATAATAATGGCGAAATAAAATAATATTTGTTATTCCGGTCAAATACATATAGTATTCGGCAGGAATGGGTTTAGGATTGCAAAACCATCCTGTTGGCCGACTCCACACGCCACACCTAATAATTTTCGGGTCTGGCGCAAAAATAACGAAAAATTAGATGCCTTCATATGGCGTATGTGAAAATGAAAATTTTTATAATAATTTGTAATGGTTCTTTTGGATCAGCGGAGTATCCTATGATTTTGTAATTTTGATATAATAATAATAATAATAAATTTAATAATTTTTTAATGTCCAAAATTTTGCGGAACATGTAAAATTTTAATTTGTCATTTGTCCTTAATGGTTCTTAACAGGGGCGTAACGAGCTCATGGGTTGGGGGGGAAGAAAAATTTGCGTATTTTTGCCCGACAAAAGGGTCCTCCCTTTGAAAAATTTTCTCCCTCCCGGCGGTTCGGGGGGGGGGCCTGCCCCCCTCGTTACGCCCCTGGTTCTTAAATTTAAAAATTGCAGTCAGGTGTTCTGTACGCATTGTTTCCCTACATCTCACTTTTGGCCGCCATTCTCCAACTCGTCATCCACCTCAGTGCGCAAGCGTCTCCGCAAGCTCAAACTTCCGGACGCGGTGGCTCCACCGTACGCGGACTGATTCGGCGAGTGTTCTTCTCGCATTGTTGCTACATTCCAGGGTATTTTTAACCCTTTGTTAAGCATTCTTTAAGAAAAACGATTTTTAAACAAATTTCCCTTATTGTTAGTATAAGACATGTTTTAAATACCGATTGCTTTTTAAAAAGTAATATTTTTGAAAAAATTGACTTTAAAGTAAACTTGCCTAGTGATTAAATGATTTGGAAGGAATAGCTTTTCATCCGTTCTAGCATGTTACGTTATGCTTGCTATTCTTTATATAGCCACGCTAGATACTTTGAAATCCGAAAATCAGCCTTGTTTTTCGGAAAATTCCCGATATCCGAATTTTTAGCCGCCAGCCTATGTCTACCTCCTCCGCCTCCTTCTCTTCGGCGTCCTCTTTCTCTTCACCCCTTTGGCTTCACCTCCTCGTCCATTTTGGCCTTTTTGCTTACGCACTCTTCTCTCTGCTCATCGCCCTCTGCGCTCCGGCCACTGGGCAACTTGATGAACTCACCACTCGCGTTGGGTTCTGGCCTCTAATGCTGGTTATTGGTAAATGCCAAAAAATAATGAAAGATTGTTACATATTATTAGAATAGAGAAGGCTAATGGAAGCTTGAAAATATGGGAATTAGTCAAATTTACACGATATTGATTATTTTAATATATGTATTATTTTTCACCATAAGGTTAGGGTAATCTTCATTTTTTAACATTTTTCTTCACCAATTTATTCATAATTTGCCAGTTGGTATGCTCCCGGTGCCCACCGTGTTCTACATTCTGACTGTCCGATTCACTGCGCCCGGCGGCGTGTCTTTGGCTCACCGGTGATCAGGCTGGTCATCCGCTGATCTGCTTCGGACCTCACCAATATTACATTTTATGTACCTAAAACACACGCAAAAATATGCTCAAAATTCGGTTGATATCCATCCTTCCTCCCTCCTCATCCATAAATCTTTCTTGATATTTTTATATTTTTGTAAATTTTTATTTCCTCTGATTGTTCTTTCTTGCTCCTCTCTATCGAAACAGGGAATTTTCCATCAAATTTCACACTTTTTTGACCCAGTGAAAGATCCCAAGAAGTTATACAAAATGTACAGAGAATAAATTTGCATATTTTTAATTCACAAGTGTGGTTGCTCGAACCTTTATGTTGATTTTGCAGTTTACTCACAATCCAGCCCCAATTTTTGTTATTTTTTTCATGGAGCAGACAACTGAAAAAATTGGACAAAGTGAAGTGTAAACTGCAAAATTGTGATATTTTTATTGCATTTTCATTTTGTTTTTCACCAAAAAATGATCAATCAATCGGCAGAATGTGAAATGAGTATGTGATTCACCCGGGGAACACACACAGTCCTTCTCGGGACGACGACGCGAAGGGTGCGGGTGGTGCCTTGGCTTGCTGCTTCTGCTTCATTCGGCTGCTTATTCGACACATAGCAACGACAGGCAAACTGCTTACTTATTCATCAGCACAACCGCACCCAGCACTCATTTTGGAAACCAAAGGTTTTTTCATTTTAAAATCGATATTTAGAAACAGAATTTCGAAAAACAAAGTTAAATATGTCATAAAAATAATTTCATCAGAAAATCCAAATACAACAATTTTAAATAATTCGATGGGTTTTTAGAACCCTTGATTTTTTGAAAATTGATTTGATTTTTTTGAATTGATTTTTTTTGCCAAAATAGGTATAAAATAAAACTAAATCGAATTTCTCCGTAAAAATGATCATTGGTAAAATTTTGGATAAAATTAACAATACAAATAAATAAACGGAATTCGGTAGTCGGAATTTTTAAGAAAATTCATTTCAAAAAACCAAATAAAATCAGATGTTTCAAAATGGAAATTTGCTTGTCCCTGGGAGAAAAAAGACAAAAAAAGAGATTAAAAAAACTACAGAATACTCAACTGTTGATCAAAAAATTAAAAATTACCTTTGGTTCCTAACCCCCTCACCTCTAAAAAAAATTAGATAAATATTTTTTATCGGATTTTGATATTTATTGATTTCAAACCCGGTATCAATATCAATGTGTACGTCATGTTTTCAGATGCTTCTCCTCCCCTCACCGCACTCTCTCGTCCCTCTGCTCGTCTCCCTGCTAACTATTTCGTCCTTTTGCACCACCCAAACAAATGCCTCCAGCGGGGATGTGTCGCCCTTTTTCCGGCGCTGTCTCGCCCGCTGTGTGAACATTTTCCATTGTCCGGCCCAGCACCCAATGTCATTTGATTGGTGGGCGCGGGAGCAGTGCTTCAGGTTCAATATATTATCTTTTTCAAAATTACTGCTCAAATGGGAAATTAAACTTGGATTAATACAAAAAGTAACAATCGGATTCAATACTTCATCAAATTAGTGTAAAAAAAGTAAATTTGGAGTAATACAAAAAAGAAAAAACTGGTATTTAAAAAATTTGATCAATAGCTGAAGGAAAGTTTATGGGTTTATGGGATAATCAAAAATGTGAATTTTTATGAAAAGTTAAATTAAACATTTACTTAACTTACAATCACAATAAGATTTCATAAGATTTGAATGGAAAATTAGTGGATTTTTGGGTTTGATTTCTGACAAAGATCCAAAATGTTTTCATTGGTTCTTTATTAGCTGGATCGGCAATACTTTATTAATATTTATAAACGTTTGTTTTTCGAGTTGTATAAATTGGACTTTATTTTTTTTAACATTTTAAGCTGTCGCCAAAACTGCACTTGGGACACCGTAGAACGCTTCCGACAACATGGCTATTGGACGCCTCAATTCTTCGGCAAATGGCCCTTTGTTCCGCTCACTTTCCATTTTGGCCCTTTATTCGTTCCGATGCAGGTTGTTATATGAATTTTATTTTTATTTATTTTTTGTAATTATTTTAGGAGCCCGCTTCAGTGATTTTTTCTCTGCTCAACCTTTACGCGGTGCTAACAATGCAAAGACGGGTTCGCCGAACTTTGCCCATCGGGTACCATTGTCGCGGGGAGTGGATTCAATTCGGATGGGTCGGAATGTTGGCTTGGTAAATTAAAAACAAATCAAAATTAAAAGCAAATTTGTTTATAAAAATAATTTTGTTTAATTATTATTTATTTAAAAATCTTAATAATTTTATTATATATAAAATCTTAATACTTTTATTATATATATATTTTAAATTTCAATCAATTGATTTTCTTTTTCCATTCAATTGAGAGGGGTTGATATTGATAGTTATACAGTTGATAGTTATTTTTTTAACGATTTTTCCAAAATAAAATGTTCAAAAATTCAATTCGAATTTTGCATTTTTTGTTTTTTGCAGGTTCTGTTCCGCTTTGTTCCACATTTGCGACCATCGGATTACGGAAGCATTGGACTACGGCGCGGCGCTCGGGCTGATTCTGTTCACATTGTACGCCAGCATCAGCTTCGTCGCACCTTTCCTTTCAACAATTAGGCAATTAAATTACGGACAAATAAAATAAATTAAACTTCAAACACAAGGTGGTTAGTGTTTTCAATATTTGTATTTTTTAAACTTTTTTGTTTTTTGTGTTAGTTGTTTGGGATTATGGGATTGGACTTTAAATTTAATTTAACAAAGTGAGTAAATTAAAAATAAAATATTACATCCATAGAAAGAGTTTCAATTTTGTATAGCTTAAATTATTTTTATTTAATTGATTTTAATTAGCTAATGTATTTATATTTTTGGTTTTAAGTTCGCGCAGAGCCAAGAGCACTATTGGAGCAACAATTTTTGTGTTCTACGCGCGCTATTTGCATTCCATGTTCCAAGCGGTATGTTCACAAAATAAAAAATTATTTATGTCAAATTTTTAGTATTCATTAGGGACTGCTACAGTGGCGTAGCCAGAAAAAAATTTCGGGGGGGGGGAATCTAAATTTTTTTGGCGACCTTTATTCGCGCCGAAAAGTCGTTTTTTAGGAGTGTATTTTTATTATTGCACAGAAAAATCGGTTTTTAGGAGCCTATTTTGGTCTGAAAGCTCATATTTATAGCGATTTTTTGCGATTTTTTAAAACAAGAGGGGGAGGGGACTCTATTAAAATTTTTAATTTTTGGCATTTCGGGTGGGGAGAGAATCCCCCTTCCCCCCTAGCTACGCCCTGGTCTGCTAGCAAAATATACAACAAATTTCTCCAATACTGGGCTAAAAATTATGTGAAAATTTTCAAAAATATATTTGTTGACGTTTTTTAAATACCACCCTTCAAAACAGCAACTTTTTATCAAACGATATTTAATATTTGACGAGTTCTTCATATACAAATTATTTTTTCCCATATATTTTGAAAAATGAATGACTTTTCCCTTCCTTTTCCGTATATATTTTTTCAATTTTTAGAAGAAAAAAGTAAAGAAAAACGGAAAAAAGTTAGTTTTTTTTATTACTTATTAATAAATTTTCTGATCATTTAAAAATATATCTAGGTCAAATTTTTTTGAAAATATTATAATCGTTTTTGTTTTTGTTCGTTAGCCTCGCTTTGACTACGGCTACCACATTCGCTTCTGCGTGACCATGTCCCTTTTGTGCGCGTGCATATATTTGGCGTGGGCATTGGCCCAGCTTTGGACGGGCAACTTCCGCCGGCGCAAATCGCTCACAATTTTGGCCGCGGCGGTAATTTTGGATATATTTTAAGAAAAATTGGTATTTTATATATTTGTAGCAAAATTTGAACCTAAATTATATGAACAAAATTTGATATTTGTTTGGCCTCTAAATATTTCCAATCAAAAGGTTATAATTATCAAAAATAAAAAATCGCGATTGGAAGTGAGAAGGGAACAGACGGCAAGGGAAAGGAAACATAATTAATTCCAATTTCCGACTTTTAGTTAGAAAATGTAAAAATGTATGACAAATAACAAGAAATTGACATATTCAAAAATTGGATATTTTATCAAAATTGGATATTATTTTATTAGCTAATATTCGGAACTTTAAAATAAATTAGGGGGCTTTTTGGGTCCCTCGCACTATTTCTTCCACTGTGCCCACACCGGCGCCACCATCCGAAACGACACGAGCAACACCGCCACTGCCCAAAATCCACTGGGTCTGAAAAGAGAAAATAAATTTTCACGAAAAAATTCAACGATATTTTGTAAAGAAAATTTCGAACAAAAAATCGAAAATATATCAAAGGAATTTGTATTGGTCAACCAGAGACGTATTTAGGATTTGGTCGTGGGGGGGCACACATGCTGGACGACCACCTCCACCTCAAAAAATTTCGCCACGCGCCGAAGGCGCGTCGATTTTGCTTAAATTTTTAAAAAAATTGAAAAATTCGCTTGTTTTCTTTAAAAAAATCTGCCTTATTTTTTAGGTGAAAACTTTATTAGGGTCTGGCGGTGCCATTAGGCGCCGCCAGGAAAAATTTTGGAAAAATTAGTGCCTTCCTTAAGAAAATTTGATCATTTTTTTATGAAAATTTATTTATTTTTTAAATTTTTCTCTCCCTTCCCCTCCGCTCTCACCCCTTCCTCCCTTTAATTTTTTATTTTTTTCTCCTCTTGGGGGGGGGGGACACAGGCCCCCGGATCACCCCCCTAAATACGTCCCTGTGGTCAACCACTAAAAAGTAAATCTAAAGTCTAAAGTAAAAACTAACGCGGTATCGGACCAACATGACGAAGGCACAAATTGTGGCGACGGGCGCTAGCAGGGTCAGCAACAACAGCAAGACCAGCAGAAGGACGATGACTGTGCTCGGACAGGCGCAATCCACCGGACAATAATCCACACCCATTTTATTCGATAAATCTGATGAGAAATTAAAGTCTTAATTAGCGGAAAAAATAAAAAAAAAAGCAAAAACAAATCAGTCAACCAATTTGTAAAAAATCGGATCAAGAAGAAATCGATCTGGCTTGTGGATCTGCCGCAAATCCCACTAACAAGCAAGTAATCTCAGAAATAAAAAGTTGATAATAAATCAGTGGGTGAGATGTTGAAGGGAATTAGTCGGAGGAAAAAAAAGAAAAAAATTGGAGAACAATTGCCAAAGTGAAAGGATGAGAAGGAATACATTATAAATGGCCAAAAATTGAAAAAAAAAGAAAAATTGAAGAAAAAACAGAAAAAAGGTCTTAAAGCACGTAAGTAAAAACTATTAAAAATTTAAATTGATGATTAATTAATTTTAATTTATTTAAAATTTATCAAATTTTTTGACATTTAAGACCACATGCCCAAATTAATGTACCAATAAATTGGCTTTGGTGTTTATATATTTTCCAACATTTGTTTTTGTTTTTCAGTTTGTGCTCGGCTGGTTTTCCGCCGCCTTCGATGCCCTCATCGATTTTCCGCCTCTGTTTTGGGTGCTGGACGCGCATGCCCTGTTCCACTTGTTCTCTATTCCGGTAAACAATTTTGAAAAACATTTTCAAAAAGGGTAAACAAATTATTCTTTGTCAGAAAATGGATCTTAAAAAACTAAAATTGATTTTCGGTGTTAAATTTTAATATAAAAATAGAAAAAATTCTACCTATTTTTTAAATAACTTTTAGGTCCCCCTGTTATGGGCCGAATTCATCTGCAGAGAGGCGGTGCTGGATCAAATCGGCGAGAAAAATAACCGATAAAGGCGAACAATTAAATTTTTATTTTTTAAAGCATAATTTAGCATTGCTTAGCCACATGCATTTTTGATTATTTTCCCCATTATTTTCCTATCTTTTTATTCTCCTATTATTCCAATTATTCACTTTTTCCGAGCTTTTGAATTGCATTTTATACAATTTTATATTCAGTCTTAAAAATGGAATTTCTGAAATTTATTTTCCGGAATTTCCTTCCGTTTTCTCGGTGTTCTTTTCCACCCCCATTCTTTTCCACCTATACCATTCATTCATTGCTTTTTCGAAAAATGTTTTATTGCACAAAATATAATTAATAAAATGGAATAGAAGTGATAGAATTTTGGGTTGCTGGGAGAATATAGTTTGTCTATTGCCAAAGTGCCCGGAAAACCATTTTTGTGTTTAATTTTTCATTTTAAATAAATAAATGAAAATGTCATGTTTTTGGAGCTGGGCACCTTGGCTTAATCATTACACAATATGTTCGACTTCGAGATGAGATTCTTCCGGCAAAAAAGTATAGGAAAGAGACGGGTCAAACAAAGAACATGTTTTCGAGCTCAAAGTGCAAAGTCCGCTCCACAGAGTCCAAAGTTCAACTTGCGACACCGAACGGAGCGCCAAGTTGGGGAAGCGCGATGGGAGCAGCGGACGGGGTGAACTGGGCGACGCCGAGCGCAGCGCGACGTCGATGACCACCACCACCACCATCAGCGGGGGACGAAGGAGGAGCCTAAGAATTGAAAAACGAAAATTTGAATTTTTTATTACATTTTTACTTTACAAATTGAAATTTTAAAGTTAAAATTTGAGCAATTTTTGGAGTTTTATTAGTAAAGTTCGCATGCGAATTAAATTCAAGAATTCCATTTGGTTTAAGAAAAAAATGGGAATCAAAAAATCAAAAATCATGATCAACTCATGATTAATGATCATGATCACTTTTTATCAAAAAATTATCAGTAAAATACATTTAAATTGCCAAAAATCGAATTAATATATTTTCTCCACAGTCAAAAGAAAAGTAGGACATAAGTTCGAATTAAAACCGAACAAAAAGTCGAACCAAAAGTGGCGCAGCAACACTTTGGACGGGTTGTTGTGGTTGGGGAGAGGGCGGAGACGGGCCGAAGCCGGGCAACGGCACAATGGCCGAGGGCATCGACGGGATGCGCAACACGTCGGCAAGCATTTGTTGGCCTAAGTTTGGCAAATTAATTTAAAAAACATTTTCAAATTAATAATTTTGTTTTTAAAAATATTTTTGTTGTGTTTTTGCACAAATTCATTTTTTGCCAAATTAAAAAAATGTCTTGGAATTTTTGACTCTCCCCACCCCCCTAAATTTTGTCCTTTTCAAGTGTTGAGGGTTGGGCTTGGATAGGCCTAGTTTAATAGATGTGATTTTTTGTGAAAAAAACAACTATAAGTTTAAAAATTCAAACTGCAAAACCTTAAAAAACAAAAAATTCTTTAAATAATCGAGCCTATCCGGGCTAATATGAAACGGATCAGGTTGGGTCCCCGGTCTAGCCGTGCCATCTGAACAGGTCGAGCCGGGCCATTTGGCCATGTTTTTACCGGCCTGATTTGTACGGGTCGGACCGCCTGGTCAGATCTGTACTTGGCCACCTAATCATCTGATCAGCAGATCCGGTCCGGGCCACTCTACTGTCCCCCGTACCCGTACCCGTACCCCGCCCTGACCGTTGGCCTTACCATCGGCGATGGGTGCCTTTGTCGTTTGGCCCTCCAAAGGGGCGCCGAGTTGGGCCAAAGTGGGCAGCAACGGCATCAGAGCGGGCAGAAGCGGGAGGGGATGGACAGTCGCTGAAAACGAAAATGTAAAATGGATACGGTAGGTACGGTAGCCTAAGATACAGTAGGATACCGCGTCTTCTGGTTTTGTTTAAAAAATAATATTATTATAGCTACAAAATGAAGTGGCATGATAATTTGGAATTGTTTCAAAAACAAAGCGACAATTAAAAGAAGTTGATCCGATCTAAAAAAAAGTTAAAAATAATAAAGTTTTTGTCAAATTGTGGGCCAAATTTTGTTGCCCAAATTGGCCATTTTTTAGGCCATATTATTGTCGTTAAGTGCCTAGCCGGTGGTTTGTACTTTGTGTGGTAGGATACTGTACTGTGCGTCAAAAACAAATTATTTTGGTTACGGTACGATGCTAACATCGTACTCATCAATGGGGTCGGTATGGTATTCGAATTTTGAATGTTAATTATTTTTTCCGAATATATTTTTTCTGTTTTTTTTCAATTTTTTCAAAGATATTTTTGCCAGCGGTGGATGTTCCGCCTCCGCCTCCTCCGCCCACACTTTGGTTGGCCATCAGTCGCGCGGCGTTGGCGCGTGCCGAAGCGGCGGATGAGCCGAGGAAGGAGGCAGTCTGCACGTACAGTGCCGTCACCGCGGTGCATCTGAACAAAACATTTAATTGGTTTATTACCGTATTGAACCCCTCTAATAGAACCCCCGGGGGTTCTATTTTTCAATACCCCGGAGGGGGGGGGTTCAATTGGAGGGGTTCTATTAAAGGAAATACGGTATTTTAATGTAAAATTTATGAAATTACTTTTTTATTTAATTTTGAACTAATTTAATAATATTTTTGATATTAATGTTCTCCATTCCTTGATGGTTGGAGAGTTCATTTTGAATTTTGAAATAATTTTGTGTTAATTTTTAAAACAATTCTGTTATTTTATTTAAAATTTAAATTGTTTAAATAATTTTTATTTATTTTTTTAATTTTTGTAATAATTTTGGGTTATTTTTTAATTTTAAATTTTGCAATAATTTTGGGGTTTTTTTTTAATTTTTGAAACAATTTTCCCCATTTACCTGCAATCGTGCAGAAAGTGGTTGCCAAAGTCGGCGCAGCTTTCGCACCATCCAACACGAAACACATCCCTGGCAAAAATATAAAGTTTAATTTGTGGAAAATTTAATATTTTTAATTGATTTTTTAGTGATAATTGAGCAATTTTAAGAATTAAACTCAAAAATTAACTAAAATCGATAATTTTATTTCATTTTTATTTTATGAATTTCGATTAATTTCAAAACTTGTTATTTGTTTAATTAATTTAAATTTCAATTTTTCTGATTCAAATTATTTTCAAATTTCAATTTCTACTTGCATGACTGCGTCAACAGGTCCCAGCCACAGCCGAGCTGTTCAAACTGTTCGGGCCGAAGTTGGGGACGTCCGCGCGACGAATGGGAGCGAAAGTGCCCGGATGGATGCCCGGATGGATGTCCGTATAGGGCGCCGGGGAACAGGGAGGGCGCTTGCGAAGCCGCGAGTTGGGCGGCGAAAAACGGATTTGGCTAAAAAAATCAATTTTTATTTTGTTGGTAAATTATATTTTAATTTATATTTCTTATTTTAAAACTTTAAATTTATTTATTTTTCACTTTATTTACCGAAAATACGATTTTTTAGACCTTTTTTTTAATTTGCTTAAATTTTAACATAAATTAATGTTAAAATATATTTTTTAATATAAATTTTAAAATATTTTTATTTTAATTAATTTTTAAATATTATTTTTTAATTTTTATTTTTAATTTTTAATTTGCCGTTGTTGTGGTTGTTGTGCCCGTCGGTGAGCCGGCGGGATAGTCGCGCATGCGCACCGTGGTCCGGCGCATCAGCTTGGCCAGCTCCTGGTCAGACTTCATGTCCAACTCGCTGAGCAACTGCGTGCCATGTCCTCTAAAAAGGGGCAAACAAATTTAAAAAAATAAAATTTTAACAATTAAAAAATAATTAATAAATTATAATAAATAACAAAATAATTTAAGTTATTTTAATTAAAAATAATATATATTCAAAATAATTTGTAAGATTTAGAAAATTTAAATTATTTTTTCTATTTCAACTTATTTTAAAGAATCAAATTTTAATAAATAAAACCAAAAATAATTAAAAATAAAATTTAAAATGAAATTATCACATTTATTTTTAAAATTTCAATTAAAAAAAATCACAAATTAAAATTAAAAAAGGAATTATTTTCAAAGATTAAAATTTAAAAAAGTGGTAATGGTTTCTAAAAGTCAAAATTCAAAAAATGAACCCAAATTAATTAAAAATAAAACAAATTATTTTAAAAATTTATTTAAAATCCAAAAAAGAAAATTAAACCAATTTTCAAGTTAATTGTAAAATCAAAATAAAATCAGTATTATTTCCAAATATATATTTTTTAAATACGAATTTATCAGGTGACCAATTTTTATCGTTAAAAAACAAAAAATTAATTTAAATTAAAAAATTAAACCAAGAAGCTCAAAAGATTGCTAAAATTAAAAATTAAGAATTTCAAATTTAAAAATTATTTTTAAAGAATACTTTGGGTTTGGTTGATCTGTTTTTGATGTTTTGCCCTCCTCCAATTTCGTCTCTCCCTCTGAACCTCCCAAACTCTGAAAGAAAAATTTAATTAAAAATCATAAGAATATTAAATTTATTTTCAAAAAATAACAAATTGAAGAGAAGGAGGTGCTGAAGACGGATCAGAATCAGAACTACCCCCACCGAACACCGAAGGAGTGGGGAAGGGCGGAGAAGGCGGCGAGGAGAGCAGCGACAAAGAGTTAGTGGAGGTAGGGGAGGAGGAAGACGAAGTTGGAGACGTAACAGGAACATCGGTAGCAGGGGACGCTGAGTAAAAAATAAAAACGATTAAATTGAAACTTCGTCAAAATAGCCCCAGACACCCCTTGTCACCTAATTTTTCAAATTTTGAAATTTTCCTCATAAATTTTTGAACAAAAATTACAAATAACAAAACCTGAAGATGGAGAATTTTGGCCAAAACTGGTGGGGCTGCTTGAATCCGCCGTTGTTGCTGTTGTCGACCCTTCCTCAGAATGTTCGGCTGTTGTCGTGCCAACAGCAACTTCCTCTGCATCTGTGCCTCTCTCTACGTTCCTTGCACTATTTTCGGATTTCTCCGACTGTCTGTCTGCTTCTCCATTCCCTGCACTCTCTCTGTTCTTCTCTGACTGTTTGATCGGCATGACCACTCTCGGCGTGCGCGACTCCGTCCTTTCCCCGTCGTCGTCACGCTGCGATTCTACCGTAGTCGTCGACGTTGTCGTTGTTGGTGATGACGCGCCCGAGGGCACACGCACCGCGCCGAACGCACGCGGACGAACAGAGGCAGGCGGATCATGTTGGACAGCAAATTTGGCGATATCTGATCGGAAAATGAAATTGTTGATTGATTATCGATCAATTTGTCGATTGAATTTGTTGATCTGTTTGACGGAAATGAAATGATTGATTGATTATCGATCAATTTGTCGATTGGATTTGTCGATCTGTTTTGTTTGTTAATTATCTGACCAGGAATGGGCTGAAGCGGTGGTTCATCACCATCGCCACTCTGTTTGTCCCCTCGGTCCACGTCCTCCTCCGCCACCAAATGTGCTGTTTCGGCCGCATCCTCATCATACTGTATAATGTTTATTTTTTTATTTATTTTTATTTTATCCATTTTTTGCCGAGAAAAGCTTTAATCCAACAATTAATTGTGCTTAAAAATTGTAAATTCAATTTTTTTGTTTTTCCCCATTTCCAACCTCTTCTTCCGCCTTCGTCCGCGAGTTCTGAAGAGTTTCGGCAGCCGGTGGTTCGCCGCCACGTCGTCGTGCCACGCTGAATGTGCGGATGAAGTTGGGGGAGGGCGGGGAATGGGAAGACGGAGACGGAGACGGAGCAGAAGCAGCTGGAGATGAACGAGGAGGAGGAACAGAAACAGAAGCAGCTGGAGATGGGGACAGTGGGGGCAGTGGTCGGCGCGGGAACTTTGCCCTCTTTGGCCAAAGCGACGTTTTGGCTTAAGAAGAAAGGTACTTGCAGTACACTTTGTATCCACCACGAGTGTCGGAATTTCGAAAAAAAGTTTGTTTTTTCGTTTGTTTTCAATACAACACCGCTTTAAATAGGATTTTAAGTAATTTAAATTATTCAAAAAGTCAAAGTTCAAATAAAATATTTCAACTATTTAATCTTGCTTGAAATGAAAAATTAAAAGCGATATTTGGTAATATTGAATATAGACCGGAACCTAGCCGAATTTTTGGATTTTGAGTTAGGGCTTAGGGTGTCTTAGGAAAACAGCCGACTTTTTGAATTTTCAAAAATATAGTGGTGAGATATGAGCCATATGACCCCAATATAAAGTGACCTCAAAAATTGCAATTTTCCATTTTTTAATTTTGTCAAATAAAATATTTCTAACCATCTTTGTTCTGATGTTCCGCCGATTGGCCTGTCGAGCCATCTACGGAGAGTTCCGTTGGCATTACCTCAATAAAAAATAAAGAACAATAAATCCGAGATCTTGTCAAGATTGAAGGCCGAATTAGTAGTTCGAGAATCTAGGGGAAAAACTGAAAAATCGAAAGTCGAGAAAAAAACCAAAAAATGAAAAGTCGAAAAATGGAAAGTCGAAAAATGGAAATCCGAAAAATCGAAAGTCGAAAAATGGAAAGTCGAAAAATGGAAAGTCGATACCGACTGTCGAGTCGAGTCGATTACTACCTCAATGGGTTGCGAGTCGATGATGGCCGCAACCGAAGCATCCGATTCCAACAACGAAGGCGAGACCGGCGGGGAAGACTGGCCAAATACAGTCGGCGAAGGCACAAAACAAAGCCAAACTAAAGGGAGGGAGGGGAGGGGAACAATAACAATGTCGAAAATAGCAATGAAAATTCAGAAAAATAAAATAAAAAATTGGTAAAAATAAGAACATTAAAATTAATATTTAAAAATCAGTTTAAAATTTAAAATTAAATTGTTTTTAGTAAAAATGAATTTATTTTACACACACTTTTAAGAAAATTAAAGCAAAATATTCTAAAAATATTTTATATTTTATTAAAATTATTAAAATTTTACCAAAAAATAAATTGATCAATTTTGCGGTTAAAAAAACAAAATATTAAAACAAATTTATTTCAAATTTTATAATAACATTTTTTAAAAAACATAGAAAATATTTTTTAGGGAATTAATTGTTGCAAAATATTTACGAAATTTAATCAAATTAACTTTTGTAACAAAAATATTTAGTGTTAAATACTAGGGTTGCACAAACCCGGTTAAAAACCGGGTACCCCGGTTATCGGTTTTCCCAATTTTGTCATACCCGGTTTCCATTTTAAAACCGGTTAATTTTGGCTGACAAAAGTAAAGATCTTCGATTTTTTCCCATTTTTGCAGTTTTCGGTTTCAAGTTTTGACCAAGACCGGTTACATTTTTGCCGAAAATTGCCGAAAATCTGAAACCGAAACCGAAAACCGGGTTTGTGCAACCCTATTAAATACCTTTAATTAGTCTATTTACCGTGTCTTTTATTTTCTTGAAAATTGAGAGAGTTGCTTTAGGTCCCTTTTAACATTTACTGGTCATTTTTAATTTATTTTTATTTATTTATTTTATTAAAAATTCACTCACCGACGGCGCCGAGCAGTACAACAAGTTGGTGTTGTTGTTGTTGACTCGGAACTCGTTGTTCCATCACTGCTTTTGTTTTTGGTCGTTGTTTTTCGCCCCGCCAAAGTGTGTCAAAACACTCTTTTCGTTCGGTGTGTTGATTAGCTTGTTCTGATCTGATCTGATCACCACCTTCCTCCCTTTTCGGCTTTTCCTCCTTTTTCGGCTTTTCCTCCTTTTTCGGCTTTTCCTCCTTTTCCTCCCTTTTCGGCTTTTCCTCCCTTTTCGGCTTTTCCTCCTTTTTAGGCTTTTCCTCCCTTTTCGGCTTTTCCTCCTTTTTAGGCTTTTCCTC